>PVKH010034730.1:0-11827 GCA_004027955.1 Chaetophractus vellerosus | reverse complement strand
TCCAAGGGTGAGATTAATAGCTTCACTGAGTGCATGTTTGAAGTTTCAAAGATTTGGGATCATTTTTTCCCCCAGAAGAGTAAGTAAGGAGCCTGAAAGTCCATGCAACAACTTCCCTAATTAGAGCTGCCTCTGTGAATAGGTCTCTAGAGGATAGAGTATATGGGTAGAGGTCCTTCTTTCTCCCTAGCAATGCCACCTTTGCTTTAAGAACTCTTACATTCAACCTTAGGCTCCAGTTTGAAAAAGAATTCCTTCTCAAGTGAGAGGTCCTGTCCATGTGCTCCCATGATGGCCTTTATACTTATTTATAACACTCCACTCATTGCCTTGTACTTGCCTGTATAGACTGAGCATCCTTCCTTCTATAAAGGAAGACATTGTTTATTCAGTGTTGTATTCACTGGCACATAGCAAAAAAGCATTTGCTCAAGTGTGAGTAATACCGATTTTGTCCAGTAACATTATTAAATTAATGAACAAATGATTAAGTTTGCCAGATATTCAGAATTTAAAAACATTAGGAACCAAATACTTAGAGAATAGGCATTTGTCTTGCTTCTGGAATGAGCGCTTTAATATAGATTTTACCACCATCACCCTCCAATGGGCACCCCCCCCCCACAACGTCTGTGAGTAGCTACTTATTGCTACAAAAAGTTAGAAGAGGAAAGCTGCTAGCTCAAAATAAAGCTATGATTAATTGTAACCACCGCATGAGGTCTTTGTTAGTGTTCATTACACCAGAAAGTGAAATTTCTTCCTACAAAACAAAATGAACAGCGGGAGGAAGAGAGCAGGAGATCCATTCATCAAGCCTTTTCTTCTAGAGAATAAACATGCCTTGATGTTCCATTTCTTGGAGGGAAAATCCTGTTACTATTCTTTGTGCATGTACATTCAAGCAGAGGTTGACACTAGCAAAATAATCAAACTGAGGGTAGTTTGATTTTTTGAACAGTCATTTCTACCGTTTCATAGGGGAACGGCTTTGGAGAAGGTGTTTAGCCCTCTGTGCCTCAGCTACCTGAACTGAAAAATGGTGGTATCAGTATTCCCATTGTGATGTTTAAGTGAAAGAAAATATATAGCTAGTGTTTTAGTTTCCTCATTGCTGAAGCAAACACCATGGAATTGGTTTAAACAATGGGAATTTATTGGCTCATGGCTTTTCTTTTTTTAAAGATTTATTTTTATTTATTTATATATCCCCCCTCCCTTGCTGCTTGTGCTTCCTGTGTTCATTTGCTTTGCGTTTTTCTGTGTCTGCTTGTCTCCCCCTGCTGCAGCATCCTGCTGAGTCAGCTCACCACGCGGCAGCTTGCCTGCTCGCGGCGACTTTCCTTCTCCAGGAGGCCCCGGGAACCGAACCCGGGGCCTCCCATGTGGTAAACCAGAGCCCTACCAATTGAGCCACAGCTGGTTCCCGGCTTTTCTTTTTTTAATAATAAACTTTCTTTTTTGAGTAGTTTTAGGTTTACAGAAAAGTTTCATAAAAAGGACAGAGAATTACCATATACTACCTCCCTGCCCTCTGCCACACACAGTGTTCCTTATTAATTAACATCTTGCATTAGTGTAGTACATTTGTTACAATTGATGAACCAATACTGATACATTACTAGTACTTAAAGTACAAAGATTACATTTGGGTCCATTCTTTGAGTTTACAGTTCTATGGGTTATTTTTTTAAATTAGAGTAGTTGTGGGTTTACAGAACAATCATGAATAAAATATAGGATTTCCATATACCACCCTATTATTAACACCTTACATTATGTGGTAACTTTGTTACAATTTGTGAAAAAAATTTTTTATAATTGTATTATTAATTATAGTCCATGGTTTTACTATAGTTTATAGTTCATGTTGTATAGTTCCATGGAATTTTAAAAAAATGTATTCTAGTAACATATACAACCTAAAATTCCCCCTTTTAACCACTCTCAAATATATAATTCAATGCTGTTAATTACATTCACAATGCTATGCTACCATCACCACCAACCATTACCAAAACTTTTCCATCATCCCAAATAGAAAGGCTGTACATTGACTCCATATTCCCTACTCCCACCCTAAAACCTGGTATCCTATATTCTAGATTCTGACTCTATAAGTTTGCTTATTCTAATTATTTCCTATCAGTGAGATCATATAATATTTGTCCTTTAGTGTCTAGCTTGTTTCACTCAACATGATGTCTTCAAGGTTTATCTATATTGTCACACATATCAGAACTTCATTCCTTTTTATGGCTGAATAATATTCCATTTTGTGTATATATCCTATTTTGTTTAACCATGTGTCAGCTGATGAACACTTAGGTTGCTTCCATCTCTTGGCAATTGTGAATAATGCACTATGAACATCGGTGTGCAAATTTCTGTTGGGTCCTGCTTTCAGTTCTTTTGGGTATATACTAGAAGTGGGATTACCAGATCATCTGGTAATTCTATACTTTCTGAAAAACTGCCAAACTGTCTTCCAAGGAGACTGCCATTTTATATTCCCACCAGCAATGAATCAGTGTTCCTATTTCTCCACATCCTCTTCAACACTTGTAATTTCCACTTTTTTAAAGAGTAACCATTCTAGCAGTTGTGAAATGGTATCTCATTGTAGTTTTGATTTGCATTTCCCTGAGGGCTAATGATGTTGAGCATCTTTTCATGTACTTTTTGGCCATTTGTATATCTTTTTTGGAGAAATGTCTATTCAAGTCTTTTTCCCATTTTCAAATTGGGTTATCCATCTTTTTGTTGTTGAATTGAAGGATTTCTTTATATTTTGTGGATATTAAGCCCCTATCAAATGTGTAGCTTCCAAATATTTCCTCCCGATATGTGGGTTGTAATTTTACAATCATGATAAAGACCTTTGAGACACAAACATTTTAAATTTAGATGAGCACCCATTTATCTATTTTTTTTTTGTCCTTTGTTGCTCATGCTTTTGGTATAAAGTCTAAGAAACCATTACCTAACACAAAGTCCTGAAGATGATTCCTATGTTTCTTTCTAGGAGCTATAGATGTCCGGTTCTTATATTTATGTCTTTGATCCATTTTGAGTTGATTTTTGTATTTTTTGTGTGTAGAGGTCCACTTTCACTCTTTTGCATATGGATATCCAGTTTTCTATGTAGGATTTGTTGAAAAGATGAATCCTTCCCAACTGAGTGGTCTTTGCCCCCTTGTCAAAAATCAGCTGGTCATAAAGTGAGAGTTAATTTTTGAACTCTCATTTTGATTCCTTTGGTCTATGTATCTGTGCTTGTGCCAGTGCCATGCTGTTTTGATTACTGTGGCCTTGTAATAAGCTTTAAGATTGAGAAGTATTAGTGCTCCAACTTTGATCTTTTTTCAAGATGGCTTTGGGGGAACCAGCTGTGGCTCAATTGGTAAGGCTCTGGTTTACCACATGGGAGGCTCCGGGTTCGGTTCCCTGGGCCTCCTGGAGAAGGCAAGCCACTGCTGCAAGCAGGCAAGCCACTGCCGCAAAGCCGCCGCTCGGGGAGCTGACTCAGCGGGATACTGCAGCAGGGGGAGACAAGCAGACACAGAAAAACACAAAAAGCAGATGAACCAGCGAGCACAAGCAGCAAGGTGGGTGGGGGGGGGATATATAAATAAATAAATAATAAATCTTAAAAAAAAAAGATGGCTTTGGCATTTCAGGGCTTCTTGCCCTTCCATATAATTTTGATAATTGGCTTTTCCATTTCTGCAAAAAAGATTGATGTAATTTTGATTTGGATTGCATTGAATCTGTAAATCACTTTGGGTAGAATTGACATCTTAATAATATTTAGTCTTCCATTTCATGAATATGGACCTTCCTTCCATTTATTTAGATCTTTGATTTCTTTTAGCAGGGTTTTGTAGTTTTCTTTGTACTAGTCCTTTACATCCTTGGTTACATTTATCTCTAGATATTTGAGTCTTTTAATTGCTATTGTAAATGATTTAAAAAAAAATTCTTCTTCCAATTGCTCATTGCTACTGTATAGAAACACTACTGATTTTTGATTATTGATTTTATACCTCATCACTTTGCTAAATTCATTTATTAGGTCTAGGAACTTTTGTTGTGGGTTTTTCCAGATTCTCTTGCATATAGGATTAAGTCATCTGCAAATAGGGAGTTTTTATTTCTTCTTTTCCAATTTGGATATCTTTTATTTCTTTTTCTTGCCTATTTGCTCTGGCAAGAATTTCCAGTGCAAGGTTGAATAACAGTGGTGACAGTAGGCATCCTTGTCTTATTTCTGATCTTAGAAGGAAAGCTGTCGGTCTTTCACCATGAAGTAGGGTGTTAGCAATGGGTTTTTCATACATGCCCTTTATCATGTTGAGGAAGTTTTCTTCTATTCCTAGTATTCTGAGTGCTTTTATCAAGAAGTTTGCTGGATTTTGTCAAATGCTTTTTCTACATCAATTGAGATGCTTTATGCATTTTTTGTCCTTCATTCTGTTGATGTGGTGCATTCTATTATTTGGTTTTCTTATGTTGAACCACCCTTGCATACTCGGGATAAATCCCACTTGATCATGGTCTATAATTCTTTTATATGATATTGGATTTTGTTTGCTAGTATTCTGTTGATGATTTTTGCATTTATATTCATAAGACATATATTGGCCTTTAATTTTCTTTTGGTATCTTTATCTGGTTTTGATATGAGGTTGATGTTGGCCTCATAAAATGAATTAAGGAGTGTTCCCTTCTCTTCAAGTTTTTGGAAGAGTTTCAGCAGGATTGGTGTTAATTCTTTCTTGGAATGTTTGGTTAAGTTCCCTTATGAGATCATCTGTCATTGGGCTTTTCTTTGTTGAGAGGTTTTTGATAACTGCTTCAATCTCTTTACTAGTTATTGGTTTGTTGAGATTTTCTGTTTCTTCTTGAATCAGTTTGTGTGTTTTTAGGAATTTGTCTTTTTCTGAGCTGAAACATGGCTAGGGACACACAAAGTGAGCATTGTCTGGCTCCAAACTGTCCTGATAAGGAGATGAGGGAGGGGCCAGGAAGGGCACCAGGAGCTTCTTCCATGGCTCCCCAATGCTGCACTTTCTTACTCAGCAACTGCCCAGCAATCGCAGTCCTTCAACTGTCTTCCACAACTCTGAGAAAGCATACTGTCTTTAAGTCTCCTCCGCAGACTTTGTCCAAGGTGGGTTGGATCAATGACTGCCCTTAGAGCTAAGACCCCAGTGATCTGACGTGATTAATCAAAAGTGGTGATCAGTGATAGGACCGCCTGCTCTCTGCTCTCACCGCTCTGGCACCAGCAAGCAATGCTAGGGGCTGGACCCCACTGCTGCCTGCCGAGAGAGTGGCGGATGGGCAACAGTAACCACAGTGCTGAGAGAACAGTCCATTGGTATTTACTGCAATTTATCAGCCTCTTCCTACTGCACTTTTCTGGATGGTGCACAGTGTTCCCCTGGAGTATTGAAATAGTTAATTCAGACGGTTCCTGCCTCTTTGCGAGTTGTTCTGGTAGAGGAGCTGCTTCCTACTCCACCTCCTTCCCACAATAGGTTCACGATTTTGAGACTAGGAGAAGTCCAAAATCAAGGCATCATCAAGGTGATGCTTTCTCCCATAAGACTGTGGCATTCTGGGGCTAGCTTATAGTTCTTCCCTATAAGAACTTTAGTAATAAGATTAAGACCCATCTTGATACACCTGGGCCACACCTTAGCTGAAGTAACCGCATCAAAAGTCTTAATTACAAGAGTTCACACCCACAGGTATGAGTCAAGTTTAAAAACATATTGTTCTGGGGTACATAGCTCCAATCTGCCATAGGTAGTCTTTCTGATACTAAATAATTTGAACCAGTATTTTAAAAGTCATCAAGGCATTATATACATCTATGAGCATTCGAAGCTTTTGTCCTAAAGACTCAAATGTGCATATTCTATCTGAAGCATCCTTACATTTTCTACTTTGCCTGATCTAATGGTCAACCATTAATTATTAAAGAATTTTAGAGTTTCTCCCCATATTAACATTAAAGCATATAGTTAGTTATTCAAGGGATCTGGAATTCTATAGGCACTTTAAAACCTCCATACTCTGTGTTTACATATGAAAAGGTAACCTGAATCCTATTGCAAGCTGATTTTGATCTGAAATATTAATCTGTGTAATGTTTAACTTGAATTGATGCTATTTGTATGAAATTAGTTATGTGTTGTAATCTGGCTCAATTACTGCTTCAGAAACCAGCAATAATGCCTCTTGGGCAAATGAAAGCATATGAAATTATCATGAATTGAATATCTATGTAATCTGCAAGTCAGTTGTTGCCACTCTGCTTGCTTTACCGAATTGTTGGCAGCCTGCTCACTGTGCCAAACTATCAGTCCAGGAAGAGAGACTCCTGTTACCACCTCCAGAGGTGGAGTCTCACCACGTAGAGTGTAGTGAAGAGCATAACAATGCCTGTCACTAGAGACAGCAGTCCTGTGGTCCCAACTCATTCCATGGTTTGCAGGGGTCGGGATCACCAGCAAAAGCACGACTCGGACAGGAACTGGACGGAACAACATTTACTCACATAGAAAAGACAGGTCAAGGTCAACTTCAGTAGTGGGCATTGGTCTCCTACGACCAGCAAGCCTTCATTTGCTGGCCGACACAGGGAGATGTACTGTGCACACAATTCTTGTGCCGCAACAAAGGAGCAGATATAGCAGCAGGAGTGGACTAGTTGCCATAAAACTTACTTACTTAGTCTGGGAATATTTGCATGTGCTCAAGGTAAAAGGAGAAAGAATGCATGGGTAGACTATGCTGTGCTGTAAGATGTGCCCAAGACAGGGATCAGTCCACAGTTATTAACCTGTTATCAACCTACAAGCCTGGCTCACACATCTGGTCCTAGGCACAGGACTTATTCGTGGGTCCCAGAGAAGAAAGGTGGCAGCCTGCACTTGAAATCCACAATAGTCTGGAAAAACATAAGATATTCCTTAGAGTAATAGCTGATTGTATAGATGAGAATTCACACATTCAAAAGTTAGATATTATGTGTCAGGAAATTTGCATACATCTATTTTTGTAATCCTTACCTTTATGAAATCTATTTTATGGATGTAAAAACTAGGCTCAGAAGGGCTAACACTTTTCCGATATCACATAATCATTGGGTGGCTAAGTCTGGTTTTGAATTCAGGTGCCCTTTCTACTAGGCAAACAGTATCACCCTCTAGTTCTCTTGCCCACCCGTCCCCACCCCATACCTAGTGGCATAATTCCAGTGCAACGCTTTCTAGTCCATAAGCATACATTTCACTTTATCACTTCAAGGGCTCTGCACATGCTGTCTCCTCCACCTGGAGCACACATCTTCATCTTCCTCTACTTCTTGTTCTGGAAGAATTCGGCTGGAGTTAATATCTCAGCACCGTTTGTCTATCATTTCCCTTTCTATGACTCAAAGTCTTTGAGAGCAAGGGCTTAGTTTATCATCTCTGTTTACCCCATGTTACTTAGAGAATTACCTGGAAGTTGGTGCCTTGTAAAGATTTGTGGCATTGAGTTATTCTTATGTATGATAGAATATTCTTGAATTATATTATCAAATATTCAACATCTATATACTGTGAAAAATTTATACTTGGCTCCTTGGGCAGTTATCATACCATTTTTTTCACCCTGCACTCTTAAATATGCTTAGAGGACTACCTTTTATAAATTATATCTCTAATAAAAGAGAATGACCTGTGTGATTATATGGTTATAGATAATATAATTGTATAATGTAATTACAGCTAGCATAATTTCCTATAAAAAGTATCCTTCCATAGAAAGAGTTATCATTAAATGACCTTTCTTTGTCAGCTGCCACTCAAAAAAGTATTATAAAAAGAATTAGTATATAGAAACAAGGATATATCCTGACATGTTGAACTGAAAACATCACTGTGTTAGTTTGAGTCTTTTATATGGACCCCAGAAAATTATGTCCTTAAATTGGTCCATTCCGTGGGTGTGTGACCCAATGGTGAAATGGATTCAGTAGGAGGCCCTTGATTGGATTGGTTCAGTGAAGCATGACCCAGGGTGGGGCTTGGTCCTCTTGTTGGAGTCCTTTATAAATGGAGGATTAAAAGCTACAGTGAAGCCAGGAGAGATGTGAAGAGCCACCATTATGCCCTGCCATGTGCCTGATCGCCAAAAGCTGCAACTTGGTGAAACAGCATCTCTTGATGATGCCTTGATTTGGACACTTACATGGCCTCAGAACTGTAAGCTTTAACCTAATAAATTCCCATCATAAAAGCCAGCCCATTTTCGATATATTGCTCTGGTAGCTTTTAGCAAACTAAAAGTATCACTTTGGGATAATCTGCCAAAAATGAATCTAATCGTAAAGAAACATCAGGCAAATCCAAATTGAGGAACTGTTCCAGAATAAAGGAGACTAAAGAGACATGACAACTAAATGCAATACATGATTCTGGATTGGGTCCTTGATCAGTTTTTTCTCTCTCTCCTTAGTCTATTTATCTAATCATCCATTTCTACCTATCTAACTATATTGCTCCCCTCTCTCTCACCCTCCCCACCTACCTATCCATCTGTCAATGCATCCATCTCTATAAAGGGTTTTATTGGGACCATTGTCATAATTTGTGTAAAGTATATTCATTAAATAATAGTAATGTATTATTGATAGTTTCTTACTTTGATAATGGCACTCTGCTTGTGTAAGAGAGTATTCTTGTTCTTAGGAAATACTGGAAAATCTGGGTGAAGAGTAGTTTGGAGTTTTTATACTGTTCTTGCAACTTTTCTGCACATTTAAAATGATTTAAAATTTAAAAAATTATTGACATTAGGGATATAAATTCATATAAAATCAATTTAATAAGTTTGTATATCTATAAAATAGTTGTTATACTAAATCAGGTTAAAATTTAATTATGCTGAAACTTTGTTAACAAACCTAGGAGTATTTGTTTCTCTCAGGGTCAGTTTCAAAGTGCAGAAGATCATATTACATTAGTGTAATTTCCAGTAACATAGTGCAAAGAATCAGGTCCCCATACACATTTAGTGTTACAATAATATAAAAAAAAATACAAAAATAGTGTTGATATAATATAAATTATACTCCAGCCAACACAAGTCCTCAGAGACAGCTGAGTGCACTAATGTCTAGGATAAGAGTCTGTAGAAAACTGGAAAGAAACCACCCAGTGTAAACATGACTTCCAAGTGGGTTGTTGCTCTTTTGCTTGCCTGGCAGTTTTCATGCTTTCTGTAGCAATGTGAAGAGGTAGGCTTATCTTTCTGATCAATAGAGTTGTATTTTGTCTAACTAAGATCTTCAGAAAGCAAGGCTATCCAAATGCTTTCAAGGTGAATATTATTTTTATACAACAATAAAAATTCTCTCTTTGCATTCACTTAATCTTGACCAGGCTGCTTAACAACCTTCTTGGGCCCTAGGAATGTTTACTTTTGTGGGGTCCTCCAACCATAATAATATCAATATTAAAAAATATTTTAATATAACTTTAAATATATCAACATTTTTTCTGTTTTGGACAAAATTTAATAGATTTTTGTGAGCCCTAGAGATTTCATCTTTTTCTGTTGTGAGAAAAAAACTAATTTTCTTTTACTCTGAAAATTCATTTTTTCTTTCTGATTTTAGAAGAAATTAAAACATTTTCTTGGGGCCCTAAAACTATTGTGAGCCCGAGGCACTGTGCCTACTGTGCTTAATGCATACATCAGACCTGAATTTGAATTAAATTTGGAATTCTTTAGGCTCTATAGCTCCAAGGAAAGTGTAATATTTGAATTGATGTAGGTACTTGCTAAAATTCATATGTTGTTCTATAACACAAATATTTGTACATCCAAAAGTTAGTTGAATTTATAACAGACATATCCTAGACCTTCTTGAGATTTTCCTATATAACAAATAATTGTGTGTTTTTAGCATATGGTTTCTGTACTTACTTTTTTCTATTAGCATTAAAGGTCTTTTTAAAATACAAGACATCTCTGGGTAATATTCATAAGTTTTCATTAATCCTTCCTGAAGGCAATTTCTCTGCTGATGAAATCAATTTGCCTCCTATAAATAGCATATGGTATCACAGAGGATTCTGCAAAATCTAGAGAAGAAAAGGTGTCATATGAAGATTAATATAAAATAAAAACGACTACAAATATTAATCTTCATATAGACAGTTATTTAAAATAGTGAGAACCTTTTTAACATTTAAAAATTAATCATCCCAAATTAATCAAAGAACTAAGACTAATTCAGAGCAGATGACACAGTATAAATTGGGAGCTCATGTCATGTTTTCAAGTGATTAGTTGTTTTGCTTCTGCAGACGTAGAATGTCGAGGTGATGGTGTACAGTGATGAACAAAACAGCAGGAAAAATCTCTGTCTTTAGGAAACTGACATGGTACATTCCATGGCTAGTGGCTGACATCTGCTTAATTTTAGCTGTGTGTCCCTTGTTTCTGAATTCCTGAGCAATGATTTCATATTTTTTATATGATTAGACTCCAAAACACAGTCTGGACAGCTATGTGTAGCCTGACAGTCTGCATAAAGTAATTAAGAGAAGTAGGAGAAAGTTTCTGAAATGATAATTACATTTGAACTAAGAATTAGCATGACAGAAACAACTATAGTTACATGGACCAGCAGCAAAAGTGAATGTAAACGTTGTACAACGATTTTGAGGAGATGAGTTGATTTTTCTTCATTAAAATTCATCATTTATTATGAAGCTAATAGGGAAAATTCAGGAAAGATAGTTCAAGAATCTCTCTAGCCAGTTTTTTTTTTCTGCTACTTAAGATTTTGTTCATGTATTTTCCTCTTCAATGAGAGAAAAATTAGCAGCAATAGTAATTTTGTTTTCTTAAGAACTAAGAATGTAGAGCAAAACTGCTAACCTAAAAGAGTATTAATTTCTCAAAAAAAGGAACTTCCATTTACTCTTTCTTAATTAATTTTTGTTCTTGTTTCTAATTATTTTCAGGGATTAGAAAAATGAATACAAAAAATCAAAAAAATATTTTTCCATGGTTTTCAAAAATTCCTCAGTGAAATGAGGAGAAACTTCAAGAAGATAACATTTGGAGCTGTAGTTGATGCTGTTGAACCTCCAACCATATACATTATCTTTACCATTTCAGTACTCTCTGCATTTCATGGTCCAAGGGCTTTGCCAGAGCTCATTATTCCAGCAGTGGCACAGGCTGGAAATACTGGGATATTAATGCCCCTGGAAGCAGTCTTTAACAAATGACTCACTGGGTCATTCCAGCTCCCTGACCCCTCAGGTGGGATAACTCTGATGCATGCAATTAACCCACAATGACAACTTGTTTGCTAACTCTTATTGGCTTGCTGTGGCAATTTGATATAGTTATGAACTCCAGAAATAGGTGTGGATTATGCTTGTAAACTCCTCTGTTCCTCTGGGCATGATTAAGTTATGATTAGGGCTTTGACTGGGCCACATCAGTAGGGCATTGAGTCCTGCCGCTTGGTGGGTGGGGAATCAAAGATAAAAGACATGGCAGAGGACAGAGTTGGAGTTTTGATGTTGCAGTTCTGATACTGAGTTTTAATGCTGGAGCCCCAGGAAGTGAACACACAGAGGAGCTTGGTTGTGAGGAAAGAGAGAAGATTTCAGGAAGAGAAACAAGCTGTTTGCCTGATAGTCTACAGCTGGCCTTGTGGCGCTAGCAGAGGAGCTGAGCCCAGAGTCAAGCAAGCCCCGGGAAGGGAGGAACCCAAGAAGCCTGAACCCTGGCAGATGTTGACAGC
>PVKH010034729.1:0-11719 GCA_004027955.1 Chaetophractus vellerosus | reverse complement strand
GTTCCATTCGTGGGAGACCTGCCCTGCCTGTGGTGGATTTTGCCTGTCCGTGGCAGCTTTTTGCCCTGCCCACAGCGGTTCTGGCCCACCCATGGTGGCTTGCCATTCTCAAGGTGGTCTGCCTGCTAGGAGAGGTCCCCAGGAACTGAACCCAGGGCCTCCCATGTGGTATGCCAGTGCCCTATCCACTGGGCTATCGAGCTGGCCCCAGGGTATTCAGTTTTAAAAACTAAGCAAGTTAACTTCTTATTATGTTGCAAAGAACTTATTTTAACTTACAATCATTGTCAAAACACTGGTGTTCCCTGAGGATGAGAATGCACAAGGATATTCAGATTTAAACACTAAGCAACTAACTTGTTTAATTGGCCACTACACTCTTATTTTTACTTACAATCAATGTCAAAACACTGGTTTTACCTAAAACTCTGTGAGTGCACCAGAGTATTCAGTTTTAAAAACTAAGCAAATTACTCGATTAATTTGCTGCTATGCACTTGTTTTACCTTACAATCAATGTCAAAACACTATTTTACCTAGTGCTCTGTGAATAACATTGTATTTCAGTTTTGAAAACTGAGCAAGTTTCTTGTTTCATTGGTTGCTATGCACTTGTTTAACTTGCAATCAATGTCAAAACACTTGCCTTACTATTGGTCTGTGAATGAGCCAACATATTCACCTTTAAAAACTAAGCAAGTTAATTTTAATTGGCTGCTACACACTTGTTTTCATGTACAATCAATGAAAACACTGGTTTTGCCTACTGGTCTGGGAATGCACCAGGATATTCAGAATTAAAAACTAAGCGGGTTATTTGTTTAATTGGCTGCTATGCACTGGTTTAACTTACAGTCAATGTCAAAACACTGTTTTTACCTAATGTTCTGTGAATATACATTGTGATTCAGTTTTGAATACTGAGCAAATTTCTTGTTTAATTGGCTGCTATGCACTTGGTTTCACTTACAATTAATGTCAAAACCCTGGTTTTACCTAATGCACTGTGAAAACACCAGGATCTTCAGTTTTAAAAGCTAAGCAATGTATGTGTTTAATTGGCTGCTATTCACTTTTTTTTTACTTACAATCAACGAGAACACACTGGTTTTGCCTAATGCTCTGTGAGTATACATTATTCTTCAGATTTGGAAACTATGCAAGATGCTTGTTTCATTGGCTGATATGCACTTTGTTTTGCTTACAATCCATGTTAAAACACTGGTTTTACCTAAAGCACTGTGAATGCAACAGGATATTCACATTTTGAAACTAAGAAATTTATATGTATATTTTTCAGCTATGCACTTTTTTTCACTTATAATCAATGTAAAAACAATGGTTTTACCTAACACTCTGTGAGTGCACTTGGATATTCTGTTTTGTTTTGTTGTTTGTTTTTTTTACATATCCCCTCCTTTCTGCTTGCTCTTGCTGTGTGTCCATTCTTCTGTGCTTATTCTATGTCTGCTTCTTGTCTCCCACATCTTTTTGCGGTGACACACCGAGTCGGCCCTACACAGAGGCAGCTCCCACCATTCATGGGTGGCTCCATTCCATTTTCATGGTGGCTCCACTCCATGTCTTGCCCTGCTTGTGGTTGGCTTTGCCCTGCTCGCAGGTGACTTGTCCTGTCTGTGGCAGCTTTTGCCCTACTCATGGCAGCTTTGCCCAGCCTGTGGTGGCTTGCCTTCTCAAGGTGGTCTGCCCACTTGAAGAGGCCCCTGGGAACCAAACCTGGGGCCTCCCATGTGGTAAACTCACACCCTATCCACTGGGCTACAGCCAGCCACTGGATATTCAGTTTTAAAGACAAAGCAAATTACTTGCTTAATTGGCTGCAATGAGCAAGTTTCCACTTACAATCAATGTCAAAACACTGTTTTCACCTTGCTCTGTGAATGCACCTGGATATTCAGTTTCAAATACTAGCAAGTATTTTCTTAATTGACAGTAATAAACTTGCTTTCACTTATGATCATTGACAAAACACTGGTTTTACCTACCATTCTGTGAATGCACCAGGATATTCACTTTAAAAGCCATAGCAAGTGACTTGATTAATTGGCTGCTACAAACATATTTGAACTTACAATCAATGTCAAAACATGAATTCTGGAGGCAAGATGGCATCAGTTTAGTTGCACAATCACTGTCTCTGAAGCAGAGAATGGCTGATTGGAGATAGGAGCCTGCCAACATGGTCTTTTCTGGGAGAGTGGGGGATGGAGGTATTAGGTGCTTCAGTCTGGAGGCAACTGGAGTGTAAGTTGGACTGTTCAACATAAAACCATGAGTTCTTTACTCCCCAGCTGGAAACACAGGTGGCTAAACCCAGTTCTCTGGGTGGGAGCTGGGCAGTCCAAATCCTCACCAGTAGGCCTGTAAGGGGGGGAATAAACCCTGAGAGTGGGAAGTTTCTGACAAAGGGTGGAGAGGGGTTTCCTTTCTGTGGGTTCAGTCACCAGAATCCCCTACCAGTTTACAGGAGTGAATTAGCTGGCTGGAAGTGGTGATGGGCTGAGGGTGCTAGGCTCAGCAAAGGGTGGTCCCAGTAATTTTACAGCTCCATGCTGAGTAACACAGTCTCAGCTCCCTCGGGGGAGTCAGGCAGTGGGAAATAATACATAAGTCTCCATGAGCCTATTTGGGGTCCCCTCACAGGAGGGGGTGGTCTAGAAGAGATGTTCTTTAAGGACCCTTATTACATCAAAAAATAGAGAGAAATGTATTGACTTGCTTTAATGGCTAAATTCTGCCTCAAAGCCTGCAGAGAGAAGGCTGCAAGGCAATTGATTAATGAACACAGGCTGAAAGGCTCCACAGGGCCCAAAAGGAATACTGTTTTTCCTTAAGCTTTGACTGCATGCTTGTGTGTTTCTTACCTCTACACTCTCCTCCTTGTTTTTTTTAAAATTAGGTGCTGGTAGATTTTTTCTTCTTTGCTGGTCTTCTTCATCCTTGGCTTTCCATCCTCGGTGTATAGTGATTGTGTCTACCGACACTATCTCTTCTCCTTCCTTCATCTTTCTATCTTCAGCTTTCTGTTGTGGTTCTTACATTCCACCTTTTTTCATTCGCTCTCAACTTCACCCTTGTTAACTTCTATCTTGTCTATCCTGTCCTCTTTTCTTTCTTTCTTTTTGTATTAGCTTTTTTCTTTCATCCTATTCTTTATTAGCTTTCTCTCTCCTCGTCAGTCTGGCCATATAAAATATCCTATATATTTTTCTCTATTTGATTCCCCATTCCATTGTAGGCACTCCAATTTTTCCCCTAACACTCTACACTGCCTTCATGAGTTAAATATTCAACTTACTAAATCTGATATGGCCCCTCTTCTAACTCTTATCAAAAGTACTATTATCCTTTTTCCTTTCTTACCCCTTTAAATTGCCCTGGCCCTAATCTTCCTTCAAAGTAACATAGAAAAAAGCAAGGAAATCAACAAGGGGAAGAAAGTATCAATAAGAAAACTTAAAACACACACAGAACCACAAGTTAAATAAAACTCTATAGCAGAGAGAGAAGCTAATCAACTGAATAAATCCATCAAGATAAAATGATGTCAGAAGGCAACAAAAAATTACAAGCCATACTGAGAAAATGGAAGACATGGACCACTCCAAAGAACAAACCAAAAATCAGGAAGAGATGCAAAACATAGAACAACTAATCAAAGTTGTCCAAACAAATATCATGGACCAACTTCATGAAATGTCAAAACACTAGTTTTACCTAACAGTCTTGGATGTACCAGGATATTTCCCTTTAAAAAAGAAGCAACTTACATGTTTAATTGGTGGCTAGACACTTATTTTCACTTACAATCAATGTAAAAACACTGGTTTTACCTAATGCTCAGTGAATCCACTAGGATATTCAGTTTTAAAAATTAAGCAAGTTAGCTGTTTAATTGTCTGCTATGCATTTGTTTAACTAACAATCAACATCAAAATACTGGTTTTACTTAATGGTCTGTGAATGAACCAGTATATTCACCTTTAAAAACTAAGCAAGTTAACTTTTAATTGGCTGCTATGAACTTGTTGTCACTTACAATCAATGTCAAAACACTGGTTTTACTTAATGGTCTCCAAAAACATCATCATATTCAGTTTCAAAAACTAAGCAAGTTACATGCATAATTTGCAGCAATGACCTTGTTTTCCCTAAGAATCCATGAAAAAACACTGGTTTTCCCTAATGCTCTGTAAATGCACCAGGATATTCAGATTTAAAAACTAAGCAATTTACTTGTTTAATGGCTGCTACACTCTTGTTTTCATGTACAAGCAATATAAAAACCCTGGTTTTATCTAAGGCTCTGTGAATGCACCAGGGTATTCAGCTTTATAAACTGAAAAAGCTACCAGTTTAATTGACTGCTACACACTTATATTCACTTACCATCAATGTGAAAACACTAGTTTTACATAACATTCTGTGAGGGCACCAGGGTATTCAGTTTTAAAATCTAAGCAAATTACTTGTTTAATTTGCTGATACACACTTTTTAAAAACTTAAAATCAATGTCAAAACACTGATTTTGCCTAACACTCTGAATATTCATTTTGATTCAGTTTTGAATACTGAGCAAGTTTCTTGTTTCATTCTCTGGTATGCACTTGTTTTCATTTACAATAAATATAAAAAAACTTTGGTTTTACATAACACATCATAAATGCATCAGGATATTCATTTTTAAATAGTAAGCAAGATACTTGCTTAATTTGGTGAAATAAATATATTTTCATTTATAATCAATGTCAAATCACTGCTTTGAGCTAACAGTCTGTGAATTTACCAGGATAGTCACCTTTAAAAACTAAGCTAGGTTACATGTATAATTCATGGCTATGCACATGTTTTCACTTACAAATTAATGTAAAACACTGGTTTTACCTAACACTCTGAACACACTAGGATATTCAGTTTTAGAAACTAATCAAGTTGCTTTATTAGTTGGCTGCTACACACTTGTTTTCCCTTATGATAAATATCAAAACCATGACTTTCCCTAATGATCTGTGAATGCACCAGGATATTCAGTTTTAAAAACTAAGCAAGTCCTTTGTTTAACTGCCTGCTACACACTTGTTTTAACTTACAATCAATGTCAAAACACTATTATAACTAACACTCTGTGAATATATATTGTGCTTCTGTTTTGAAAACTGGGCAAGTTTCTAGGTTCTTTGGCTGCTATGCATTTATTTTCACTTAGGATCTATGTCAAAACACTGGTTTTACCTAACACTCTCTGAGAGCACAAGGATAATGAGTTTTAAAAACTAAGCAAGTTACCTTCTTAATTGGCTGCAATGAACTTATTTTCACTTGCAATCAATGTCAAAACACTGTTTTTACTAATGCTCTGTTAATATACATTGTGCTTCAGCTTTGAAAACTGATCAAATTTCTTGTTTCATCTTCTGCTACACACTTGGTTTCACTTACACTCAATTTCAAAACTCTGGTTTTACCTAGCAGTCTGTGAATGCACCAGGAAACTCTCCTGTAAATTCTAAGCAAGGTAATTTTTAATTGGCTGCTACACACTTGTTTATGATTACAAAGTCAAAATCATGGCTTTCCTTAATGGTCTGTGAATGCACAAGGATATTAAGTTTTATACACTAAGAATTTATTTGCTTAAATAACAACAATGAACTTGCTTTCACTTACAATCATTGAAAAACACTGGTTTTACCTAACATTCTGTGAATGCACCAGTATAGTCAATTTTAAAGCTGTAGCAAGTTACTTGTTTAATTTGCTGCTACACACTTGTTTCAAGTTACAATCAATGTCAAAACACTTTGTTCACTAACTGTCCATGAATATACATTATGCTTCAGTTTTGAAAACTGAGCAAATATCTTGTTTCATTGACTGCTTTTTTACACTTACAATCAATGTCAAAACTCTGGTTTTATCTAATGATCTGTGAATGCACCAGGATATTCACCTATAAAATTTGAGCAAGTAAAATTTTAATTGGGGGCTAAACACTTTTTTTTTTGCTTAGGATAAATGTCAAAACCATGGCTTTCATTAATGGTCTGTGAATACACCATGATACTCAGTTTTAAATACTTACAATCAATGAAAAAAGACTTGCTTTACCTAACACTCTGTGAATGCACCAGGATATTCAGTTTTAAATTTAGGAAGCTACTTCTGTAATTGCCTGCTACACCCATGTTTTAACTTACAATCAATGTCAAACACTGTTTTAACTAATGCTCTTTGAATATACTTTGTGCTTCAGTTTTAAAAACTGAGCAAGTTTCTTGGTTCATTGGCTGCTACACACTTGGTTTCACTAACAATCAGTGTCAAAATTCTGGTTTAACCTAACGAACTTTGAATGATCCAGGATATTCACCTTTAAAGAACTAAGCATGTTCCTTGCTTAATTAGCTGCCTACACATGTTTTTACTTACAATCAATATAAAAATGCTGGTTTCATCTAACATTCTGTGAATGCTTCAGAATATACAGTTTTAATGTCTATGCAAATTACTTGCTCAATTGCCTGCAATGAACATGTTTTCACTTACTATCAATGTCAAAACACTGTTTTCACCTAACACTCTGTGAGTGCACCAGGATATTCAGTTTTATAAACTAAGCAATTTATTTGCTTAATTGACAGCAATGAACTAGGTTTCACTTACAATCATTGACAAAACAATGGTTTTACATAACAATCTGTGAATGCACCAGAATATTCAATTTTAAACCTGCAGCAAGTTACTTGTTTAATTTGCTGCTACACACTTGTTTCAAGTTACAATCAATGTCAAAACACTGTTTTGCACTAATGCTCTGTGAATATACATTGTCCTTCAGTTTTGAAAACTCTGCAAATTTCTTGTTTCTTTGGCTACTAAGCACTAGGTTTCACTTACAATCAATGTCAAAACACTGGTTTTGCCTAACAGTCTGTGAATGCACCAGGATATTCCCCTTTAAAAACTAAGCAACTTACATGAATTATTGGTCACTAAGCACTTGTTTTCACTTACAATCAATGTAAAAACACCATTTTTCCCAAATGCTCTGTGAGTGCAATAGTATACTCAGTTTTAAAAATTAAGCAAGTTACTTGTTTAATTGGCTGCTATGCACTTGTTTAACTTACAATCAAGTCAAAACAGTGCATTTACCTAAAGGTCTCTGAATGCACTATGATATTCAGTTTCAAAAACAAAGCAAGTTACTCACTTAATTTCCAGCAATGAACTGAATTTCACTAAAAATCAATGAAGAAACATCAGTTTTGCCAAATGCTCTGTAAATGCACCAGGATATTCACCTTTAAAAACTAAGCAAGTAATTTTTAATTGGCTGCTATGCACTTGTTTTCACTTACAATCAATGTCAAAACACTGGTTTTGCACCATGATATTCACTTTCAAAACAAAGCAATTTACTTGCTTAATTTGCAGCAAAGACATTGTTTTAACTAAAAATCCATGAAAAAACACTGGTTTTGCCTAATGCTCTGAGAATGCATCATGATTTTGACTTTTAAACACTAAGCAGTTTACTTGTTTAATTGGCTACTACACACTTGTTTTAACTTACAATAAATACCAAAGCACAGTTTTTAACAAATACTCTGTGAATATACATTGTGCTTCAATTTTGAAAACTGAGCAAGTTTCTTGTTTCATTGGCTGCTATGCATTTCATTTCACTTAAAATCAAATTCAAGACAGTGGTTTTACCTAACACTCTGTGAGAGCACCAGGGTATTCAGTTTTTAAAACTAAGCAAGTTACCTTTTAATTGGCTGAAAAGAAATTGTTTTAACTTACAATCAATGTCAAAATACTGCTTTCTCCTGAGGCTGTGAATGCACCAGTATATTCAGACTTAAAACTTAAGCAAATTACTTGTTTAATTGGCTGGTACACCCTTGATTTCAATTACAATCAATACCAATACCATGGTTTTATCTGAGGCACTGGTAATGCACCAGGATATTCTGTTTTAAAAACAAAGTAAGTAACCTATTTTATTGGCTGTGATGCACTTATTTTCACTTACAATCAATGTCAAAACACTAGCTTTACCTAACATTCTGTGAGTTCACCAGTGTATTCAGTTTGAAAAACTAAGCAAATTGCTTGTTTAATTTCCTGCTACACACTGGTTTTAACTTACAATCAATGTCAAAACAGTGTTTTTACCTAAAACTCTGTGAATAATCATTGTTCCTCAGTTTTCAAAACTGAACAAATTTCTTGTTTCATTTTGTGATACACAAATGGTTTCACTTACAATCATTGTAAAAAAAAACCTCTGGCATTACATAACCAATGGTGACACACCAGGCTGTTTAGTTTTAAAACCTAACAAAGTTACTTGGTAATTGGATGCAATAAATATGGTTTCACTTACAATCAATGTCAAAACCCTGCTTTTACCTAAAGGTCTGTTAATGCACCAGGATATTCAACTTTAGAAGTAAGCAACTTACATGTATTATTGGTGGCTAAGCACTTGTTTTCACCTACAGTCTATGTAAATACACTGATTTTACCTAACACTCTGAATGCACTAGGATATTCAGTTTTTAAAATGATGCAATTTACTTGTTTGATTGGCTGCTAAGCACTTGTTTAACTTACAATCAATGTCAAAACACTGATTTTACTAATGGTTTGTGAATGCACCAGAATATTCACCTTTATAAATTAAGCAAGTTAATTTTTTATTGGATGCTATGAAATTGATTGCACTTACAATCAATGTCAGAACACTTGTTTTGCCTAATGGTCTGGGAATGCAACTTTGTATTCAGTTTCAAAAAGAAAGCAATTTACTTCCTTAATTTGCAACAATGACCTTGTTTTCACTAGCAATCCATGAAAAAACACTGGTTTTGCCTAATGTTCTCTGATTGCAACAGGATATTCAGTTTTAAAATCTAAGCAGTTTACTTGTTTAATTGGCAGCTATGAACATGTTTAACTTTCAATCAATGTCAAAACACTGTTTTTAACAAATGCTCTGTGAATATACATTGTGATTCAGTTTTTATAACTGAGCAAATTTCTTTTTTCATTGGCTACTACACACTTGTTTTCACTAACAATCAATATTAAAACTCTGGTTTTACTTAACAGCCTGTGAATGCCCCAGGATATTCACCTTTAAGATCTAAGCCTCTTCCTCAGTTAATTAGCTGCCTTAACTCTTGTTTTTACTTATAATCAATGTCAAAACACTGGTTTCATCTAACTGAGAATCGTCCAGGATATTCAGTTTTAAAAACTAAGCAAGTTATTTGCTTAATTGACTGAAATGAACTTGATTTCACTTACAGACAATGTCAAAACAGTGGCTTCACTTAACACTCTGTGAATGCACCAGGATATTCAGTTTTAAAAATGAAACAAGATATTTGCTTAATTGGCAGCAATGAACATCCTTTCACTTACAATCATTAACAAAACACTGTTTTTACCTAACATTCTGAATGCACCAGAATATTCACCTATAAAAACTGAGCAAGTTAATTTTTAATTTCTTGCAACACACAAGTTTAACTTACAAAGTCAAAATCCTGTTTTTACCTAGTGCTCTGTGAACATACATGGTTCTTCAGTTTTGGAAACTGAGCAAGATTCTTATTTCATTAGCTATTATGCACTTGGATTCACTTACATTCAAGACCAAAACACTGGTTTTACCTAATGGTCTGTGAATGCACCAGGATATTCACATTTTAAGTCTAAACAATTTACTTGTTTAATTAGCTGCTATGTACATCTTTAAATTACAAAACATGTTAAAACTCTGGTCTTAGCTAATACTCTGTGAATGCACTGGGATATTCTGTTTTAAAAACAACACATTTACCTGTTTAATTGCCAACTATGCACTTACTTTCACTTACAGACTATGCCAAATCACAGGTTTTACATAAAGCCCTGTGAGTGCACCAGGACATTCAGTTTTAAAAACTAAGCAATTTACTTGCTTAATTACCTGCCCATGCACTTTTTTCACTTAAAATCAATGTCTAAATACTGGTTTCACTTGATGTTCTGTGAATGCACCAGCATATTCATTTTTTTAAAACTAAGCAGGTTACTTGTTTAATTGGCTGCAATGCACTTGTTTTAATTTACAATGTCAAAACACTAATTTTACCTAACACTCTGTGAACACACCAGGTTATGGGGTTTTAATAACTAAGCAAATTACTTGTTTAATTGGCTGCTTTGAACTTGATTTATCTTACAATAAATGACAGCACCATGGTTTTACCTAACACTCTGAATATACATTGTTTTTCAGGTTTCAAAAATATACAAGATTCTTCATTCATTGGCAGTTACACCTTTGGTTTCACTTACAATCAATGTCAAAACACTGGTTTTACTTAATGTTTGGTGAATGCATCAGGATATTCATTTTTAAAAACTAAGAAAGTTACTTGTTTAATTGGTAACTATGCTCTTGCATTCATTTACAACCAATGTAAAAACACTGGTTTTACTTAATGCTCTGTGAGTGCACCAGGATACTGAGTTATAAAAACTAAAAAAGTTACTTCCTTAATGCCTGCAATGAACATGTTTTCACTTACAATCAATGTCAAAACACTGTTTTTACTTAACTCTCTGTGAATAAACTTTGTTCTTCAGTTTTAAAAGCTGAGCAGGTTTCTTCTTTCATTCTCTGCTATGTACTTTGTTCCAGTTTCAATCAATGTAAAAACACTGCTTTTCCCTAATTGTCTGTGAATTCTCAAGGATATTCACCTCATAAAGTAATCAACTACCATGTATATTTGGCAGCTATGCACGTGTTTTCATGTTCAATCATTATGAAAAAGCCAGTTTTACCTAACACACTGTGAATGCACCAAGATATTCAGTTTTAAAAGCAAAGCAAGTTACCTGTTTCATTGGCTGCTATTCAATTGTTTTCCCATACAATCAATGTCCAAACTCTGGTTTTACCTAACACTCTGTGAGTGCAGCAGGATATGCAGTTTTAAACCCTAAGGAAGTTACTTGCTTAATTAAATGCCTATGCACTTGTTTTAACATGCAATCAATGTCCAAATACTGGTATCACCTAATTCTCTGTGAGTGCACCAGGATATTCAGTTTTAAAAACTAAGCGTGTTTCCTGTTTAATTGGCTGCAATGAACATGTTTTCAATTACAATCAATATCAAACAACTGGTTTTACCTAATGCTCTGTGAATGCAGAAGGATATTCAGTTTTAAAATCAAGCACGTTACTTGCTTAATTGGCTGAAATGAAGTTGTTTTCACTTACAAACTATGACAAAACACTGGTTTTATCTAATGTTCAGTGAATGCACCAGGATATTCAGATTTAAAAACTAAGCAATTTACTTGTTTAATTGGATGTTATGCACTTGTTGTCACTTATAATCAATATCAAAACACTGTTTTTACCTACCACTCTTGTGATGGCTAGGCTAATGTGTCAACTCAGCCAGGTAATTGTGCCCAGCTGTTGGGTCCAGCAAGCCTGGGGCTAATTGCATCTGCATCAATCAGCAAGATTGGATGAAGAATGGATGATGCTGTTATCCATTGTGATGGCTAGGCTAATGTGTCAACTCGGCCAGGTAATAGTGCCCAGCTGTTGGGTCCAGCAAGCCTGGGGCTAATTGCATCTGCATCAATCAGCAAGATTGGATGAAGAATGGATGA
>PVKH010034728.1:0-11827 GCA_004027955.1 Chaetophractus vellerosus | reverse complement strand
TAAAAACCTTAGAACCCTTCCAGATAGATTTGCTGCTACTTTACCCAAGGGTGGAATTAAAATTTATTGACTGACCTGACCTAGTCAATGAGTCAACTCCTTAAAAGAACATTTAAAATTGTGAAATTTACCTTCAATATAGAGCTGACTCTTATAAGACAGCAAATTTTGAAAAGGCACAGCGAGGTGGTAGTGCTGGTAAGGAAACCAGTTGTTAAGTGTTATATATTCATTTTGAATATTACTCCAAAACAGTAACCTAAATTCAAGTTAGACATTAAATCACCTTTAATTGAAAAGTATATTTCCTCTTTTATTTCAAGGTGTTAAACTAAAACAGATTTCTTCCTACTCTGAATTTGTTACATAAGAACAGCCTGTTGTCACAGAAGTCATTATATAGTTATTCTATTATAAAGGGTATAGTTTCTTTTTAAAATGTTAAGCTACAAATATTTATCCCTTAGAGCCTTGCTCTGCTAAATACCCATACTTATTTTAGAACAAAATCTGAAGGATGGAAATACTTGGAAACCTTTGCATTGTTGAATCTTGATTTTTTTTTTTAATAGCATGTGTTTTGCTTCAAGCAGGCATAGATTGATACAGAAGGCTTACTTGAAAAATATTACATTAAACTCATACAAAAATAGACCCTCTAATTTGGGATTAAGTGATTTCATTAACAATATTTGATTTCTAATATAACTTTTCTATAGAAATTGTTGATTATATAAATAAAAAATCTTCACTCAACATATTTGTTTCTAACAATAGACCTATGTTAACTTCCTAAAATTAGAATTCTATTTAGAAATTATGTTTAAATTGATCACTGTTAATAGCCAAGAAAGTTTCTGTTAGGAATGTTAAGAGGAAACTTTGCTCCCCACCCCCTCATACTGCAGTCTTTTAAAAAAGGTCATTATAACTCCATGAATATATATTTTATTGAATGCTCATTTCATGCTTCCTTTTTGAATGTCATTCCACTGAACTTATAAAGGGAGAATCATCATTCCTGGACTCTTCACACACACACACACACACACACACACACATACACACACACACACGCCCATTCCTAGAGGACTGGAAAGAAAGATGCCCTAGAGCTGGGCAACAGGGGTTTAAGAAAAGCTCATCAAAAAATAAAAAAATTTAAAAAAATAAAGATACTAGGGGAGACATACAGAAGAAATTGTCACTGTACATAAAAGATAACATATCTTATGGTGATGAAAGATACAATGAAAATTTTTTATTATCATTTTTAAATTTTTATTTTTGTATTTTATTGTTATTTTAAATTATTTTCATACAATTTTTATTTGTTTATTTCTTGCCTTTGTTTTGGGGGAGGTTTTGGATTGCAGAAGAGTCATAACTGTGGCAGGGGTGTTGGTGATGGGGAAATGTGTGGGGAGGGCTATACTTGGGGCATGTCTCTATGGCATTATATGTTCAAGTGGTCATGGGACATTGTCTTGGTGGGTAGAGACCCACACAATAACTGAAAGAATATTCAATTCCCATATTGGGAAGTCCTGCTACATTTTCCTATAGAGCAGCAAGAATCTCCCAAGTACATGGGCAGTGCCTGGCAAAGGAGGACAGACCATTATGCCAGGCCCCTGCTATTTATGGTTGTACTTAGGAACCTTTTCTAGTGAAATTGAAACTTAGCCTATTATTATATATTGCCTAAGAGTTACTTTCTGAAAACCTCCTTGTTGCTCAAATGCACCCTCTCTCTAAGCCATACTCAGCATATAAATGAACTGCTTTCATCCTGCCATGGGACATGACTCCTGGGGATAAGCCTCCCTGGCACCAAGGGATTATTACCAAGCACCAACTAGTGATGAATCTGGAAAAAGGCCTCGACCAAAAGGGGGAAATATTAAATATAAATGAGTTTTTATGGCTAAGAGATTTCAAAGAGAGTTGGGAGGTAATTACAGAGGTTAAGCTTATGCGTGTCTCAGCAGGATCTTATTGACTGCCACTGTAAGCAGTGTCTCAAACAGTGGGGATCCTGAGGGCTCTAGAGACATCTAGACACTATAGGCAGGGCAGACAATCTCAGTAATTTGGCACCCTTTCAATGGGCCTTACTTTGGAATATATGCTCCCCAATGTAACAGAGTTAGATTCATTTATAATTTCCCTACACATGGCTCTTCTGCCCCTTTTGTTTGAACCTATAATTAGCACTTTACTTATTAAATATATGTCCCAGAGACTTAAATCTTTGGTCTCTTTATATGCCAGTTGAGCCCTGAATCTCAGCAGAATTGCACCACCTACTCACCAGTTCATTGGACTCACCCAGGACAACTAACAAAAGGATGATTATGGATAATCCCCATCCCAGGAAGTGGAGAGTGTCTGCAACTGCAAGCAATACAGTTCCATCTATCTGCCCCATGGGATCTAAGCCCTCTCTTAATCTGAGATAGGGTGAGCATCACCAGCCCCAAATCCTCAAGATTGAAGAATGAACAAACAACAGGGGGAAAGCAACTATGCACTAAAGTAGACTTATAATTGTTCTAGCAATGGAAGAACTTCTATCATTGATATAAAGGCAGTGGTCACCAGAGGTTCTGAGGGGAGGGAGAGAGAGGAATAGGTACAACATGGGGGCATTTTTGGGACATTGGAATTCTCCTGCATGACATTGCAATGACAGATACAGGCCATTATATATTTTGTCAAAACCTGTGAAATTGTGCAGGGCAAAGTTTAAACTATAATGTAAACTATAGTCCTTGGTTAGTACAGTGCTTCAATACGTGTTCGTCAATTGTAACAAAAGTACCATACTAATAAAAGATGTTCTTAATGTGGGAAAGTGTGGGAGGGGGATGGGGTGATGTATATAGTAACCTCTATATTTTTGATATAACATTTAGGTAATCTAAAGCTCCTTTAAAAACAAAACAAAACAAAAAAATTAAAAAAAAAGAAAATCTCATAAGAAGTTTTAACAATAAAATGACATTAGAATGAAATTTTCAAATCAAATTCACATCATCTGAAGAGTAGGGAAAAACCTTCATTTCATTGGTTTAGTGTAGTCAGTTATTGATAATGTTCTGGAACCTGGCAGAAAAAAAGTGTAAATTCTTTGGTGACTATACCTTTGTCCTAAAATTCAAAGAAATATCACAGATTATTTCTCAATGAATATGAAAGTCACAAGGAAACAAGATATTATGAATAAGAATCAGGAGAAACACTAGACCACTGAAACAATACTGTGTAGCCATTAGATATTAGAGTTATTGGATATGCAATATAAAACAACTATGCTTATTTACTAAGTTAAAACAAAATAAATCCAGAAAACAAAAGATAGTTGGGAAATATTTGTAGGGAATAAGGAATTATAAAAGTGACTTATAAAACGTGAAAAAAAAACCCAGTCTTATTGAAGAAAATAATATTAATCTAAATTAAAAACTAAATGGTGCATATAATGATGGAGCAGATACAATTGAAGAGAGAATTAGTAAGATGCAAAATAGATTGAAGGAAATTACCCAATGCACCATGGAGAGATAAACATAACATGAAAGAGAGGTTAAGAAATTTTTATTATTTTATCAGATTGTTTTATGTATTTATGCTATATCTCACAAAACACTTAAAAGTAAAATAATAAATGATTTAATAAAATGTTCTCATTCTTCTCTAGAGCTTTTTTATAAGAAGATTATAGTGGAAAAAATATGTCCAACAAGTGGGAGATGATCATAGAAGTTATTGTTCATCCATTAAGAGGAAAAGAAAGCACCCATTGCAAATAATGTTTTTGATAAATATTTAGTGTCATGAGGAAAATATTTAAGAATGTTGTATATATAGTTTGATCTGAAATGCAATGAATAGTAATATATTTTATTTCTATAAGGATACTTATAAAAAGAATGAAAGATACACTATATATAAATACAGTTTACTTCTGTGTAGTAATATTACAAGTGATTTAAAATTTCCTCTTTAGGCTCTTCCATATTTCCAGCTATTTAAAAAATGAACATTTATCACAAATGTAAGTGAATAATGAAAGTTTGTCAAAAATTTATTATGAGTAATGCCTTAAATATTTTTAATGTCCTGAATAGATTATTAGAGATTTAAGCTGTGAGTCCTCACTTAGTTGCAACTTAGCAATAAGCAATTGTGGAGAGCTTTTTTATTTGCTCACTCAACGATGTTCGTAATGTCCTGCAATTTTTCTGTATCTTCAAACATTCTTTTGAAATATTAAGCCTATTTTATTGTACTTTTGTTTTTTTTCAAAAATTATTTTCACTTGATAAGTTATATTTCTTTGTCTAAATCATTTCTTTCTTGAACATAACATATAAGAGGGTTTACAATATATATTAAAATTCATATGCACAATTCTGTTTTAGAGCTGTTTATTTTTCAGAGACATTTCAAATGTAATATACAATTAAAAAATTTTTTGTTCATGTACAAATAATTTATTGAGTTTCTGTTATGTACTACACATTGTACTAGATGTTGGAGATAAATGTGAAGTCAAATTTGGTTTTTGGTAATAGGGAATTTAGAGTATAGTAGGGTAAAAATATTCATGAAAAAAGTCCTTGACTTTATTATTCATAAAATTCTGTTAAATATTTTACTTTATATTTTTAATTTCCCAAAAACATTTGTTTTCTGACAATTCCCTTATCCTTGTCATTTGTTTTGATTTTTGAATTTTTAAATATCCAGAATTTTAAATGACTTACAAATTCTTTTCTCTTCCTGCCACATTTTCCCTAATCTTACATTTTCAAAAATTAATCTACACAAAATTAAGAGGACCATCATCACCTGTATACACTTTTTATCTTTATAAATCAGTTAATTAATATTTGCCACACTTACTTTTTCTCTCTCTTTTTCTCAACCAATCCTCTCTCCCCCAATATGCCCTGAAATACACACAAACACATTTTCATTGTGATTGTTCAGTGTTATTAAATACCAGGAAGTCATTAATGTAAAATATTGGGGAATATGTGGAGAGTATATCAGAAACAAACAGCTAAAAGAATTTTAAGTTGTTATCTTTGGGAAGAGTCACTATGGAGTTAGTGGGGCAGGGCTGTTGTATGTTATAAATACTTTTATTGCTCTTTTACTTTGCAATTTTGTGCATATATTAGTAAAAATGAAAAATTTCTAGCTGGCCCCACAATATTTCCCAGTAGCTCCTATCACCAGAAGCATATTCTAGAGGCTCTTTTTGCTGCAGTCTCCTTATCCTGGCCCTCTCCACTCTAGGCATGAGTCCCTTTGAATTGGCTTTGGCCCAGTTACCTTTGGTACTTATCCATTTGGTCCATGGGAAACTCATGAATCCTTCCCATACTAAGTGACTAAAATGCAACCTCCCTGTCCTTTCTCCTTGCCCTGCCATTTTCACTGGTTCCAGTCTTCTTTAGTCTTGTCAAGCAAAGATAACACTCAAATCTCCCCACAATTCCATGGAATAATATCAGACTTTCCTAATGGATTCTTGAAAGCCCCTCCTTTACACCCTATCCCAGTTAGGAGAAGTAGAAAATATCAAAACACTCTCCAACAACTTTTTATTCAAAAGAAATTCTTTATCCATCCTTTTCAATTTCAACACTATTATATCCTCAATGGTGGTATCATGCTAAGTGTCTAAACAGTTTTGAGCCATATTCTTTTGTTACTCCATAGATAATCTTGTATCTCACTTTGGCCTTAACATTCTGATGTGAATTATATACATGTGTTGCTGAATTTGTCTAATTATCCATTATAAAGCATACACAATAAATGTAGACAATACAAAGACTTACACATCACAACCTTCACATGTGCAGTTTGATTTGGAGGCTAGTACATTGGAGATGTCATCCAGTTTGGACATGATTGAATATACTCCTTAGTTTACGTAACCGTTATTGAAGGGAAAACTTTTTTTTAACTGTCTAATATCTCACACCCATATTAGAATTCACTTGTGGAAACAATGGTGACAATGTCCAGCCACCATGATAGTGACCTAAGATTTGAGAAATATATGATAGAGTACAGGCCATTTCGTTCCACTAAAATGCTATTGTTGTTTTTTTGTTTTTTTGTTTTTTTGCTTCCTTTGGAGTTGATTTTATATCTGTTTATTTTCTCAGCCTGATTTTCTGGCCCTTATTTGGTTTTCTAAGCTTATATATTTTTCTAGTTTATTCCCTTTTTTGTTTAAGAAAGCTGGAGTTGGTTTCTTTTGATTATGTAAAGTCCTCTGACTTATACATCACAACCTTCACATCAGAAGGACACCCTGATGCATGGGAGGAGGTAAAAATATCAACTTTAACAGGAGTTTGGAAGAAGTTGATTCCAGCCCTCGTGGGCTGACTTTGAGGGGCTCAACACTTCAGTGGAGGAAGTAGATGTGGTGGAAGTAGCAAGACATCTAGAATTAGAAGTGGAGCCTGAATATGTCACTGAATTGCTGCAATCTCATGATAAAACTTTAATCAGTGAGGGATTGCTTCTTACTAATGAGCAAAGAAAGTAGTTTCTTGGGATGGAATCTACTCCTGGTGAAATGACAACAAGGAATTTAGAACATTACATAAAGTTAGTTGATTAAGCAGCAGCAGGATTTGAGAGGATTGACCCCAATTTTGAAGGAAGTTCTCTGTGTTAAATGCTATCAAATTGCTTCACATGCTACAGAGAAATCTTTCATGAGAGAAAAAGTCAATTGATGTGATAAATTTCATTGTTTAATTTTAGAAATTGCCACAGCCACCCCAGCTTTCAGCAACCACCAACCTGATCAGTCAGCAGCCCTTCAAAATAGAGGCACCCTCTATTAACAAAAATGTTATGACTGCCTGAAGGCTTAGATGATGGTTATCATTTTTTAACAATAAAGTATTTTTAAAGTCTATACATTTTTTAAAGACAAAGTGCTATTGCACACTTAATACACTACAGTTAAGTATAAATATAACTTGTAAATATGCACTGGGAAACTAAAATCTCATGTGACTTCCTTTATTATGATATTTGCATTATTGCTATGTGTATTAGTCAGCTGATGCCAAGTACCAGAAATCTGTTGGCTTTTATAAAGGATATTTATTTGGGGTAAAAGCTTACAGTTACAGCCCTAAGGAGTCTAACTTAAGGCTGCTTTCTCACCAAAGGCAATTGCCACATGTTGAAGCAAGATGGCAGGTGATCTCTGCCTGATCTCTCCTTCCTTCTTCCTCTTAAGGATCCCTGGGCCCAACTTCTTCCAGTAGAGCTTGTCTTTCAAGGCTTCCTATATCAATCTGGCATAGGGTTCGTTTCCTTCCAGGCCTTATGAACTGCTCAACTGTTCTGTTGTTTTCAGCTGCAAGCTGTCAGGCAAATGGCTCATCTCTCCCTGGGGCTTCAGGACCAAAACTGACAAAGTTCTCTCCCTGTGTCTCTTCTTGAGTAAGTGTCCATTTATATAACACACCGGGGCGGGGTGGGGACTCAATACTGAGTCCCACCTTACTGACCTGGTCTAATCAAAGCTCGAATCTTAACATAATTGAATTAAAGATATCCCAGCTGAATCTAATACAATCAAAGGGTATTATACCCAGAGAAATAGATTAGTTTACAAGCATAACCTCTTTTGGGGATTCATAAGTAACCTCAAACTGCCACACCATGGTCTTTATCCAAAACTGCATTATCTCTGTGATATGCCTCTATAAGCTCTTTAATTACTTAAAAATCTTGACTCCTTTAACTCTTTGTATTTTTCTGGTATTGCCTTGTCTTGTCAAAATGAAAAAATTTTTAGGATTTAATATTTGCAAAGCCACTGTAGGGATAAATCATCATTAAAACTATAGCCATATTATGTTACTTTAAATGAACCAGTTTAGTTTAATACTTACTCTCAGAATTCTACCTATTTACACTACTAATTCCTATCCTTCCTTCTAATAGGTTCCATGCTTTCTCCTTATTAATGTTTCAGCCATCCCAATAAAATACAACTTGCAACTTTACTTAGAACAGCTATACAAAACAGGTTGATGATATCTAATCTAATTGTATATGTTCTATAGCTTTCTATCCTGATTATATTATCCATAATTATAAAATTTCTTAAAGTAAATTAAGGGATGAATCAAAACCTACTCTGATTTACTGTAGTACACAAAGTTTATTTCCCTTTCTTCTATGTTCCCTTCTATATCCTTTCTCCTCCATCAACTTCTAACCCTGCCTCATTGCCTTCTTGATCCCTCCCTGCTCCTTTTATTAATTCTTTTCTTAGTAGAAAAAGATCTGATCAGGACTTTTTTTTTTTTGCATTTGAATGACTAATGAGGTCACACTGTTGTACTTGGGACAAGGTGTATATGTGTTTGTGTGACTGAGATCTTCATGGCAGCCATTAAATTACACTATGTATGTACTGCCTATATATGTAAGTCTGACACTTAGAATAAATAATAAATTATCTGATCTATTTTGCAATTTTTTTCACACCTTCAAAAATTTTCATGAATTTTCTTATAGTTAAATGCCAGGCATAGAGCGAGTACTCAAATCTTTTATGTTGAATAATTTATTAAATTTACTGACTGAAAGGGTAGGAATAGTAGTTGAGGAAGTATTTTACTAGGATGTTGTTACAGACCAATTCACAAAACCTCTGACTCTCTGAATTAGACCCTGTGGATTAATTCCTTCTAGAAAGACAACCACATATTTGAGCAGTGGCTGTTTTAGTTGCAATTTCTAGTTGAAGATTTAGCATAAAAATGAATAATTTTGAGAACCTTTCTTATGAGGGATTATGATATGAAGACTTTTGCATGAAATCTTATGGGGTAGAAGAGTTTCATCTCTATGGTAGATGTTGATAAAGCTTTGTATCAAATTGATTCTATTTACAGGTTACTTAGAAGGTCAGTTAGAACAAAACAGAGTAGAGAGACCAAGTTTTCCAGTGGAAAACATTCTACATCTCAATCATACATTAAGCATTGAATATAATTTAAATACTACATTAAGTTCATTTTATTGTGAATTTGTTAATTACACATTATTGTTACTTTTGGTCATTGTTATTCCTCTGTCTTCTTTTTTCCCAATTTTTTATTTCGAAAATTTTCAAACTTACCTAAAAGTTGAGTGAATAGTATGGTGAACACCTGTATTCCCCAAACCTAGATTCATGATGGTTAATCTCTTGTAGCATTATCTGTATATAGGTATATCACTTTGTTGTGTTTTTTTTTCTTTGTTTTTTCCTGCACCATTTGAAAATAGATGTAGACATCATGGCATTTCACCCCTGAATACTTTAACATGTGTTCCTAAGAAAAAGGGCATTATTCCTAATACCATTGTCATATGTTAGAAATTTAACATTGATATAATATTATCACCTATTATTCAATCTATATTTATATTTCTACAGTGTTCCCCAAATATCATTTATAGATTTGATGGGGGTATTCAGTATTCCATCAAGGGGCATAAGTAGTAGTTGGTGATGATGGCTTTTCACCATTTTGAAAATAAACTGTCAGGAATTTGATATAGAAGAATTCCAACTTTTTTCTTTTTCAAAATGGCTTTGGCTGTTTGGGATCACTTATAAATTTGATGATTGGCTTAGGTTTTTATTTTTGAATTTATCCTTCCCAGAGTACTCTCTTTTCCAGAGGCCATTTATGTACTAGGCCTACTACACAGCTGTCATTGTGGACTTGTCATTGCACTCCTAAGCCTGCTGCTATTGATTCTTGAATTCATTTTTAGTTTTGCTGGACTATCTCCTCAAGGTAATCCTTAATACAAGTGTGTAAGAGGTAGAATTTCTGAATTTCTGTGTCCTTGAAAAAGGCTTTATTTTATTCTCTTTACTCTTGTTGATAGTTTGACTGAATATAGAACTCCAGATTCAAAATGAATTTCCCTCAAAACTTTAAAGCATTCCTTCATTGATCTCTATAATCTAGTGTTGCTGCATTACTGACTTCCATTCCTTTATGAGTGAATAATTCATTTTCTATCCTGAGGTATCATTTCGTTTTCTATTCTGATATGAAAGTTCACAGGGTTGTGTCTAATAATATGTCTAGATATGGCTCTTTTTTTTACCACCCCCTCTACCAAAGCCCTTTGCCCTATGACTTTGCAGGACCTTCCTATTATGGATGGGGCAACTTCCTTGCCTCATGACTTTGGATTTGACCACCTAACTTGCTTTTGCCTATAGAATAGGGCCCCATATATCTGCTTACTCTCTAAATACCCCTACCATGCAATGAGAACATAATGTAATGTTTTATTTGGCAAAAATAAGAGACACCTGTAGGAGAGCCACTCCCTGCCGAACTTGGATCAGATAATTTCCCAGTTGGCCACATACTCATGAGTGAACCCAAATAAGACCAGCCTGGAGTAGACATTCTTCAGCCAGTCTACACACATAGGAGAAATAATAAGTTATGGTTGTTTTAAGCCTCTAAGTTTTAGGTGGCAAGAGGTGATAGAAATATGTCTATTTTGCTGAAAACATATTTTAATGCAAGTTCTATTATCTTTCATCATTAATTGATATAGAAACAAAAAATATATGTCTATTGGTCCAACAGGAAAATAAATTATTTGCATTATTGGTTTTGGTTATTAGACTATTTTAGTAGAAGCTATCACATAGCTGAAAAGGGAAAAAAAACTAATACTAATTTTTAGAAATAGCTTTATTGAAATATACTTTATCATAAAATCCATTTTCAGTGTACAATTCAGTGATTTGGGGTACATTTACAGAGTTGTTGGGATTATCACCAGTCTTTGAACATACCATCATCCCCCAATAAAAAACCTGTGCCAGTTACCCCCCAAGTCCCACCCTAGGCAACCACCAATCTACTTCCTATCTCTAAAGATTTGCTTATTCTGGACTTTTCATATGAATGGAATTATACAACGTGTGGTTTTTTATGTCTGGTTTCTTTCTCTTTGCATGTTGCTGAGGTTCACCTATGTTGTGGCTTGCATCAATACTTAGTTCCTTTTTATTGCTGAATAATATCTCATTGTATGGATATACCACATTTTATCATTTCATCAGTTAATGGACTTATGGGTCCATTTCCTCTTTTTAGAAATTATAAAAATGCTTCTATGAACATTCATGTACAAGTGTTTGATGACATATTTTCATTTCTCTTTGTTAGATAGCTGTGAGTGGGGTTGCTGGGTCATACAGCACCTCCATGCTTAATAGTTTTAGAAATTGTTAAACAGTTTTCCAAAGTGACTGCACCATTTTCTATTCCCACCAGCAGTTTATGAGGAAAAACTAACAGTAATTTAACTACATTAAATATTTAATTATTCTCTTGGAGATACTAATGTCATAACACAGTGATAAAAACTATATATAAAAGATAGTAATCAGAAATAAACTGTTCGTGGTTTTAAAACATATGGCCAGAAAAACATCATTCTTTATTTGTAACTAGGATTTGTTTTTCCTTCTATTTGTAAATTATATATTCATGACAGCTTGGCTTCCTGGATTTTTTTTTTTTTAATCCTGATTTAGAATCATTTTCTTAGTCTAGTTTTATATATGCCTATTTTGTGGTTGGTATGGCATGTTCAGGAGTAAATGACTTGAAGAAAATACATTATATATTTATGGGATGGATTATTATATAAGTAAAGTGAACCTTATTTCTTCCTATTAGAAAATTGGAGAGGATTTGGCTGGTAGTTGGTAGCTGAGAACTAGGAACCTGGT
>PVKH010034727.1:0-11836 GCA_004027955.1 Chaetophractus vellerosus | reverse complement strand
TTCTTTAACCCTCCATTAATCAAAGTGTACCAGTAAAATGTTCATGCATAAAATTCCTAAAATTCTAAAAATGTTTATAGTGTTGTTAATCATGGTTTTAAACAATCTCTCTGCTCAGAAGTCAAAAGGCAGATGCTTTAGCTTGTGTTCATCTGATTTGCTCCACCTCTGCTAAAAGAAGCAGGAAAAGAATGGCCATTGAGGGCTGCCAGAGGTGGTGAATGACAATAAATTATCATGAATTAAAGTAACACCACTGCTGTCTGCAGCAGTCCCAAATATTGCTAGTTTGTTGCAAGAAATTAATATCCAGTTATGTCATTATCACTTTGTTTTAAAACCTGCTAAGGCTTTCTTTAGTATCTCCTAAAGCAAATCAATCCAGTCTGCATTCACCTTCATGTGAGAAGGCCAGTGGTGGATTTTGCAGTGCTTCCCCAACCATCTGTCCCAACCATCTGTCCTTACCTGATGGCAAAGATTCTGGCTGTATGGAAAAAACCTGTGGCTGTAACCCTATTGATGATGATATGTTAACCAGCAATCCTTTTTTCAGAATTAAAAGGGCATCAGAGACAATGGTAACTTATCTTGAGCTTGAGATGGGCAAAAAATTGGGACAAGCTACAAAGTCCTGGCTGTCTATCAAATTCTTAAATGTTGTTTAGATGAGTAAAACAAGAAGTGTATCCTCTGCTGTAATTGATTGGGGTATTGAAAACCCTTCATCCCTCATTTCCTCAGATAGTAAAACCATTATATGTGTTAATCAGAAAAGGTTGTGAATGGAAATAAAAACTCCCCCAGCAGGCTGCTTTTAAAGGGCAATAAGTAAGGGGGGTGGTTTAAGCAGTAAGGGGGGTGGTGAACCTTAACTTACCCTGTATATTGGATGTATCCAGTACCAATATTGGCTTTGGGTGGGGTTTGTGGCAGAGGCAACATTCTAAACAAATACCCCTTGGGCTTTAGTCACAATTGTGAGAAGCCAAAGTTCAAGACAGGAACAATGAACTGTTGTGGGCTGCCCTCTGTGGAAGAGAGACCTGTGGAAAAATATCTGGGATGCCTGCCAGCAGTGATAGGTAACTGTCTATCATGTCCCTGTCTCCTCCTCTAACATCTCTCTTGGGACTGTTAAGGCAAATGCCCTTGCAAAGATCCAGAGCCATACCATTGAGACCAAAAAGCAGCAGAGTGGCTCCACCAAAAAGACAAACATCATGGCTACCAGACCTTGTGGTGCCTAGCCCAGCAGTTCCAACTGCCTGTCATTCACCAGCAGCTCATGAACATCACCTACCAGTACCCTTCATGCTCATTCCAACAACTGTGACATCTGTCCCCTCCTTCTCAGAAGGGGCAAGGTATGCTATCAGTGCTGCAGACACTGCAACAGGACTCTTGTAATTTGGCACTGTGGGCTGCAGCCATAGCTCCAGTTAAGATGCTAACAGCAAGACCAAGACAGGCACTAAAGTTATAAGTTAAAGTGCCAGCCACTCCACAGCCCAAAAAGGGGAAGTAATAATAATCTGTTGTTGCCTATCCCTCAAACTATACAAAAATGGGAGAAAATAGAATCATTTTAACCATAGGTCTATGCAGCCCTTTGGTTAGGAACCTTAAATCAATGAAAAATTAAAAATCACTCAAAAACACTATTATGAAACCTTAGTTAATAATCTAAAGTCTCCTATTCCCACTAAAGCTCTATGTGTGTAAGCCCACCAAATTATGTAATTTCACTGTCAACAATTTAATGTTCAATGTTGAGTATATAATCATATTATTCCTTCCTCAGACTCCTGGAGGTGATAATCTCACAGCCCACTCTAAATTTCATGGTTAATTCCTATCCTTGCCACAATTATAACTCTCATTCTCCTCATATCAGTAGGTCCATATATCTTGCGTGCAATAACTCAGTTTATCCAAACAGCTGTCCAAGATGTCACCCATGATCCTGTACATGAGCTTCTGCTGCTACAAATATATAGTGCCAGCCACCAAGCCAGAAGCCACAATATCTTTATGCTGAAAGGAGAACAATAACTGAATCCTCCAATGCCCCCACAACAGCAGAAAGCAGCCAGATGATTGATGCCCACCTTCCCACTCTCCACCCAAAATCAAAAAGAGTTGGGAATGTTAGCTCCATTTAGCAAAATAACCCCCCACCCCCACAACCCTGGTCAGCACTGGCAGGTCTCCCCTGCCCCATAGCAGATGACCTCAAACCCCCATCCCTGTCCCTAATCCAACAGGAAACTTGTGCTTTTTATATTAACAAAACTGGGCAGGTAGAAGAAAATCTCAAAATTTCAAAAGAAAACAAATCATTCAGAAGGCCCGAGACAACAGCCATGGAAATCAATCCTGGTTATCCTTCACTTCTTTCTTACTTTTTCTCACCCCTAAAATCAACCCTTTTACCCATTATAACACCACTACTGTTATTATTGCTGCTGCTTCTTTTTGGTCCTTGTCTCTTACAGCTTCTCGTCCGATTCACACGCCAAATTGTACAATCAACAACTCAGGAATATGTGGATGGCATCTTCTTGCTATGTGAACACCAATACCAATCTCTTCAGGACCAGAAATCAGAACCCACTGGACAGAATGGAAGGGAACCCTTCACCGCCCCATATTGATTTCCATAGCTGTTATCTTGGGCCTTCTGAATAATTTGTTTTCTTTTGAAATTTTAAGATTTTCCTCTACCTGCCCAGTTTTGTTAATATAAAAACCACAAGTTTCCTGTTGGATTAGGGACAGGGATGGGGGTTTGGGGTCATCTGCTATGGGGCAGGGGAGACCTGCCAGTGCTGACCAGGGTCTTGGGGGGGGGTGTATTTTTCTAAATGGAACTAACATTTACTAAATATTTAAGATCCAAAAAATTAACTTCCTGCACATATTTTCTTTCTTCTTTTTTTTTTCTTTCAGGTTTTGGCAATGAGGATAGAATGTGAAGGCCACTGCTGAGGACTGTGGAGATAAGAAAGACAGAAGAAGATACCTGCTGAACCTTTTGAGTTATCTGTCCTCCCCCACAATATCCGTGATTTATGAGTGGGTCTCTCTCAGATCTGAGCTTCACTCTTTTTGTGTGTGAGCTTTCTGATCTCACTAGCTTATTCCAAATCTAAGTGGGTCAGTCTTATTGATGAGAAAGTTCAAATTTTGATCCTGAATCTCTACCATTATGGTGCAGTCCACAGTTTCATTTTATGCTACTGCTGGTTTCATTGCCCCATGTACAAGGTAAGATGCAAAATGATAAAGATGGGATCCTCATACTTTTAAAATTTTTATTTTCTGCTCTCTGGCACTATGGCATATTACATGTTCAAAAATTATTTCACTGGAAGCTGTACCTATCAAACAAAATGGCAAAACCTCACCAAAGACAACCTACAATGCCAATTTTCTTTTCCATTGCTGTATGTCATTTAATGAATATGTCCAGTTTATAGGCAGACTTTTAGGTTATTTCATTTGTGGCTTGTTATGGGTTAAATTGTGTTTCCCTGATAGGATATGTTCAAGTCTTAATCCCCAGACCTGTGAATATGACTTTAATTGGAAACAGGGTATTAGAACATGTTATTATTTAAGATGAGGCCAAACTGGGTTAGGGTTGACACTAATCCTGTATGACTATTGTCCTTTAAGAAGGAAAGAATTGGGCACAGACAGAGAAGATGCCATGTGATGGAGGTGGAGATGGAGTCATGCTGCCACAAGCCAAGGAACACCAAGGATAGCACGTAATTCACAGAAGCTAGAAGAGGCATAAACAGATTCTTCACTATGTATTTTGCCTCTCCATGATCCTGGCAGGAACAGGGTCAGGGGACACAGCTATTGTAGGTGTAGGAAAAGTCTGTGTTCTTCCTTAACATTTACTTTTTTATCTTTCAACCAAATTATGCATTCACACAATCTAAAGCACAAGATCAGTTTAGAATTCTTAGCTAAAACAACAACCACAGGACCTTCCCACCCTTCATCCCATTTCCTTTCCCCACACATCCATTTCTTCTTTGGCTACTTCTGTATCTCTTCATGCTTTTCCTTGGTGATGTTACTGATATTTCTCTTCCTTCCTAGACTTGCCCTGTATTATTCTGAGCCTGGGATCTCTGTATTGGGGTCACCTTCATTGAGGTGATAGCTCTCTTTTTCCTATAATTTGGTGCCTAATTTTGATCCTAGTTCTTATCCTGTCTGATTTATTGTTTCCTTGCAAGTGTCCTCATCTAAATTTTGTTCTTTTTCCTTTCCTATCACCCCTACATTCATTGTTTAGACATGGTCCTGCTTTCTTTTTCATATCCCTTCTTTTTATTAGGTGAGTTATCTTCTATCAACTTCCAGCCAGAGATGTTTCCATTTTTCCCCATTATAATATTAAATGACATATCTGACACCTAAAAACTTGGATGTCAATACATTAGCCACTCTTTATGTAATGTAGCTATTTGGCTAGAAATTATAAAAAAATAAAAATGTAGTTCATTTGCATGTCCCACCTTTCAAGGGAAAATAAACTTATAACTCAGCTATAAGAATAAAAGAAATTCAGAACATTCATCCACTCTTCTTAGCAGATAGAATTGTATCAGTATCTGGATGTGCCTCCCGCACTCATTATATGCCTTTCCATTACCCCCAGATATAATCCCCAGGAGTAGTAGTTTATTTTCTTGCTCTTTCTTAGGTGTTTATCCCATTTAAAAATTACCAAGCAGTATATTGAATCATTTTCTATGCCTTCATCATGACATGTAATTACTATTATGCTTAATGTCTGTTTCTTGACACCCAAAATGCTAAAGAAAATGAAGCCATAAATACAATGAAAATAGGAAATTAACAGAAGGTCAAAGAAAAAAATATTAGAAGCTTCAGATGAAAAAAATGACTTTCAAAGGAACATTACACACACACACACATACACACAGATCCACACATGTGGCAGCTCCTACAGCTCTGCCTGACAGAGGAAAGCAGCAGAAGCCATCCACACAATTGCCCTCTCAAGGTCACCACTCAGAATACCTGAAGGAAACTGGTACCCTCACAGAGCCCCCTGACTGGGACATCCTGGCTGTAAACTGGTTTGTTCTGCTTCAGTGGCTCCTGCTACCCTCACCCAGACCCTGCCTGCCATCCTGCCTGGTATCCCAATGGCTATGCAGGCTGCCCTTCTCTTCTAGACCTCCCAAGCTCATTCCCCACCTCACAACTTTTGCACATGCTATTCCCTTTCCTGGGGGCTGGAGCTTAGCTCCTGGTTTGGCTGGTTCTCCTGATCCATGAGATTTCTGTGTCAATGTCATTCCTTGGGGATTGGATGCAGAGGTTTCACTTTCTGCTTCCCAAAGAACCCTCACCTGCTAGACATCTTCTGGGCCATTGGGGCCCTAACTCCCCTTGGTGCCCGCATGCAAATGGTGCCCAACAGTTGACACCCTTGTCCTTCACTGCTTTCCCTGGCACAACAGGGATGAGATGAGGGAACATCCCTTCCCTTTGCCATTGGGCCAAATCATCCACACTCCCATTGTCCTCCAGTCCCTAGGGGATAAGACCCACCACCAATGCCACAGGCTTCTTTGGGCATGTTCATTGCCACTGTTGTCTAACAACCACATGTGGCATTTTCAGCAACTCCAGGTGTCCCTATGTAGATGAAGGAGAAAGAACAAACAGTCCAGGAAACAGACAGACAAGCACACAGACACATACCAGGGGCCTATCCATCCTTCTTCACAGCCTGACAGGATTTGGAAGGGAAGATGCCATGAGAGACTGTCAGTGGTGGTGGTAGCAGTGGCATAGCCTGGGGAGCCAACCCCACTGATTCCCAGCCCCAGGCCAGTGCCTTCCTCTCTGGTCCCAGTCCAAGCATGGGCTCCTGGCTCACCAGACCCTTTCCATTCTGAGCTTTCTTATTTGTCCAACAGTCACCCACTGGATCAGAGAACACAGTTCCAAGGTCTGTGGCCTCCACCCCATCTGGTTGCATTCCTGAGCTTCCTTCCCTCTGGATTGGAGGGTCCAGGCTGGCTGCAGAGCTACCTTGTGCTGGGATCCCTTCTCAGGGATGAGAGGAAAGCTGGCTAAGAGGCTTTCTCTCATGGAAATTAGGAGTTGAGTGGGTGAAGACCATAAGAAATGGAACATGGTATTGCAGATGTTGGGAGGTTTGTGGTGGTTGGTCTCCCTTGCAGGGGAGAAGGAAGAAGTACTCCTCTGCCCAAGTGATAGCCCACTGGGAGAAAGGTCACTGGAATGCCTCAACCTATACTTTCTTGAAGTCTTGGAAATAGCATGGATCATGTTCCCATCTCCCTTGGGTGGACTTCAGAATCTCTGCACCCACCTAGGTCAGAATCCACTGTGGCAATGAGACCTATGTGGGGGTGGGGGTGGGGCTGGTACAAGCTTGCTGGGTGTGAGCTGGTGTGGCAGCATCAGCTGTAACCCTACCACAAACCCCAGGGCTGTAGCTCTGTGCCACAAGACTTTTCCTGAAAGCCAGTCTGCAGACAGCAAAGGCACAGGAGGCATGAGTGAAGGTCAGGGTCCAGGACAGAGTGTTTATAGGATTTGTGGAGGTTCAAGATAGCTGCTGAGCACATAACTGTGGATTAAGAAAATGGATGAATATGGTTAAGTAGAAATTATCATTTTTCCCAGTTTGGCAGGACAGGTTGTCTCCACTTCCTTCTTTATCCAACCTAGAGTTTGTGATTATTTTCATCTTTGCTTCAGTTCCTATGATAGCTTTCTAAAGGTCTTGTAGACTGTAACGTTACAATTTTGTAAATATGTTCCTCTTAGTTACCTTTTTATTTCACTGCACAATTTATTTGAACAAGGTTATAGGTTTGCCTAGAGATCATGCATAAAGAGAAAAGGTGTCATTGTATTTTAACATTTTTATTACTCCTTTTAACATATTTTGTTTTTTATTGTTTGCAATATTTATCCAGCTTCTCCAAACATTTAATTGTTCAGTAACTCCAAGCTCCTTAAATCTTTACCTTATTTCTCATAAAAAGAGAAATTTCAGAATAAGACACAGGTAGTTTATCCCACCCGGTGCGTTCACAGGCAACTGGTAGCCATTACGTAAAGAGTTTTGGATCGACAGCTCTACAACTCTAAAGATATTTGTCATCTGTCAGAGCAATACTTTTGCATTTTCTCAGAAGAGTGGGTATGCATTAAAAATTAGAGGTGAAGAACTAAGGTTTGTTTCTTTCCACCCATCCTGTTATAAACATGAATCTAATTTTAAAATGGACCACCCATCTCACAAATTATCAGTAAGCATAGTAATGTCCACCTTTGGCAAGTAAATGTGTGGGTATTGGTTTAAGTACCAGGCTTATGCACCAGGGTACAGGTGACTGTCACATAAGTTTATATACCATAAATTCCACAAACTGTGCCCTCAAAGATATGTCAGCATTGCCCTGAGATATAGACATTTGAAAAATAAAATACAAAATTCATTTTCCTACACTCAATGTAGCCTGTTTGTAACTTATCCTTATGATAAAGTCACTTTTTGCTCCTCTGTATGAATCCCAGGTATTTAAATGAAAGGTCCTAGATAATATCTTACCCTTAGCTTTCTCTCCTTGTCATTTCTGTTTTTTCTCATTTCAGGAAGTACTCCAATGATATTCATTCTTGTCCAAATGATGCTTTCTGCTGACTTGATAATCTACTTTAAACTCCATGGCACAAGTAGCCAAAAGTGACAAATCAGGATGGGTTGAATTAACTTCTCTCCACCCACTTAACTTCTCACCTTGTGCTGCTATTTAGTCCTTCACTACTTATTTCTTGAGCCAACTGAAGCCCAATTGTTAACTAAAAGTCTACCTCCAGGACTTAATGCTATGGTCATACAAAGAGATCCATGCATTCGCTTTCCAAAATATGACTCTGAGTTATAAATTTTAGCTAAAGCAACCATTTGTGCTCTCTGAGAAGAGACCAGAGGCATATAATCTTAGTACCATTTATGTTTCTAAGAAGACTGGGGATCTGTGGCATCTGATGTGAGTTTGCTCACATTCCCTTTCCCACCCCAGATTGGTCATTATAGAGGTTCTGCCAAGGCAGGATAGACAATGAGAACAGGAGCACCTCACACAGTGAAAAAGGGCTCATTGTGTGCAAATGTAGCTCAGTGGTTAAGGGTCTGCCTCCCATGTATGAGGTCCTGTGTTCACAATCCCTGGTACCTCCTAAAAAGGAGGGCTCATTAAATATGGAGCAGTGGGCACATCCATTCCTAGGAAGTTGGGGTTGGCCTAGGGATGTATTGTAGGAGAAATGCATGCCCAGATGAGGCTCCATGCAGGAGCAGTAGAGGGCAGATAGGACCCACATCATCTATAATCTCCTAGCTGATCCTGAGGCTGTACACATGCATATAAGAGTACTGAAAGGGCCCAGCAGAAAGGAAAAGACATGAAAATGTCAGGGAACTTTGAATAATCCTGTGCCCTCATAGACCTATGAACAGAGGACTGAAACCTTAGTCACCCAATGTTGTTGAATAAACCTCTGTCCATTTATTAGCTGACAATCTACAGAGAAACACAGGTGTACCCCACAGGAAATCAGCAAGAATTATATAATATATGCTATATAAAATGTTACATATGTGTGTGTTTATGCATATATGTGCACACATATATCAAGCAAAAACATATATTTTATAAGGAGAATTCATAGATTTAGTCCAAGAAATACCAAAACAAAAATATTAATGAAAAAAGTCAACAACAGGAGCAACAGTACCCACCATCACAAGTAAAAATAAGAATATAGACATGCTAAAATATGACTACTTTTCAAAAAAGAAAAATGATTCATACACAGAGGAAAATAAGTAAAAAGGAATGGTCCATAATTATATCCAGAAGTCTGATAAACAAAGACATCAAACAGCTATTATAAATATGTTCCAAGAATTAAAGTAGATCATATTTAATGAATGAAAAGAAAGTATGACTACAATGAAGCAACAATAGGAAATTCTCAAGAAGGGGACAAAAATTATTTTAAAATGGAAATTTTAGTGTTGGTGAAATAATAATTCATGAAAAATTCTATAGAAGAATGCAACAGATGATTCAAGATGACAACATCTCATGGAACAAATGCCAGCAGGAACCCCAAGAGGAGAGAGCATGAGGACACCCTTCCAAAGTCCCCAAGATATTCCCCTTCAAATAGGACAAGCAGATGAATATCAATATTTCTGTGATATTCCAGTCAAGTAAATGACAGCATTACTAGTTGAGGCAATCAAGTACTTTCCCTGGTTAATACTTAGGATGATGATAGTCCTAAGCCTGAAGAGGGAGTGGTTGTTGGCAGAAACTGCATAACTCCAGAAGAGCAGAGCTTGACCCCTCCATATCCCAGGAAGAATCCCTATGAGGACCTTTTTCTCAAGATGTCCCTATGGAGGTGGAACCACAGTTTCTCCCCAGGATAGATCAAGCCAGCCCTAAACCTGTCCCTACCAAACAAAGCAATGATGGAACATCCAGATGTGGGATAAACCAACAGTCCACAGTCCCCCAAAATAATACAGTTGTGAGAACTGTCCCAGGATCTTTAGGTATCCCTCTCAGCTAGACACCCATCAGTGAAGACAGAGGAATGTGAGAACATTTGTTTGTGCCAAGTATCACAAAGGTTTCTTCCAGATATCAGGGCTCCATGTGCACCAGAAGATCCACATAGTGGAAAAGCCCTGCAAGTGCAGCACAGGTGAAAAGTCCTTCAGCCAAAAAACCAACGTATGAGCTCATGAATCCTCTCTGGAGAGAAGCCATATGATTGTTCCCTTTGCCAGAGAAGCTACCACCAGTCATCCACATATCACAGCCATGTGAGGAACCACTAGAAAATTAATTTCAAAAATGATTCTTCCACAACCGAAACTTCCCCCACTAGTGTCTCCACATAAGAAAAAAATTTAAATTAGCCAGTAAACCAGTATTTCCTGCAAAATAGTAATTATTTTAGTAGAGAGATCAGATAAAGATTGGTTACTTAGGTAGAATTATTCTATATTCAGCTTTCCTTTATTATGTGATAACTTTATTCAAAGTTTAATTTAGAGAGAAAAAGAAAATTAAACAAATTCATATACAAGGAGAAAATCTTGAAAGCAACAAGAGAAAAATGACATTCATAAAGTGGAGTATCAATAAAAGTAATGAATTTTGGCCACAAAGCAGTGGAATGACAAGGTCAAAGCATTGTAAGGAAAACACTGTCAAGCATGAATTTTATATCCAGCAAAATGAAAGTGAAATAAAGACAATCCAAGATAGACAAATACCAAATATTTAAGCATTTGGCTTAAATAACAAGAATTATTGATTCACAATTTTAGAAACTAGCAGTCCAAAATCAAGATGTCAGCAAGGCTATGGTTTCTTCTGGAGTCAGTTATTCTGCTGATAGCAGCACTTCATCACATGGTGATGTCCTAGATCTCTGCCTATGACTTTCTTCTGCTGATGTTTGCCAAATTAACTCTACTTATAAAGTATCCAGTATCAAGGTCTTATTTACAAATAGGTTCATACCCAAAGTAATACAGATTAAGAATAAGAACTTGGCAGTTCTGGAAGCAAATGATTCCATCTACCATAAATGCCTTACAAGAAAACTGAAAGCAAGTACTTCAGACTGAAAAGAACTTACTACATTTGGGGAACAATGAAAAACACAAGAAATGATAAATATGTGGGTTAATATAAAAGTCTCAATAGGTATACCTTTTCTCATTTCTTGTCTTAATTTCTTTAAGTAGTGTAAAATTGTATAAATCAGTAATTACAACATTACAGGTAGTATTTGTAACATATAAATATATATATATTACAACAGCCTAAAGAAAAGGGGGAAGAAATGGAAGTACATTGGAACAAAGTTTCCATGTTTTGGAATTAAATTAGCATTGATTCAAAGTAGATTGTCATAAAATAAGATATATTCCAATCTTTCAATTAGAGTCCCTAAGGAATAATTAAAGGAAAAATTAAAAGTAAACAAATCATTTTAAATGGTACACTAAAAAATAACTTACAGAAATGAAGACAGTCAAGAGGAACAGAAGAACAAACAAAAGAAATGACATAGAAAATAACTACTAACATGGGACATATAAATCCAGAAATGCCAACTCCAAAAATGTTAATTGCCTAAACAAAACAGCCCAACCAAAGTTAGAGATCATCAGACTGGATGAAATTGTGAGATCTATGTACTGTCTGCCAAGAGACCCACCTTAGATTCAAAGACAAATAGAGTGAAAATAAAATGGTGGGAAAAGACATACCATTTAAACAGAAACCATTAGAAAACTGGAATAGTTATATTAGTATCAGACAAAATAGACTTTACAAGAAATATTATTAGAGACAATGATGGACATTTCATAATAACAAAAGAATCAATACATGAAGAAAATATAACTGTAAATAAATGCATACTTAACATCTAAGCCTCAAAATACCTAAAATAAAACTCTGAGTACTGGTGTTGAAGACCACAATAACTGGTACAAGAAATGGCCAGGAGAGTTTCAAGAGCAGATTGGAGCTGGCAGTGAACTTGAATAAAGACACTTGAAATGAATCAGGTTGAAGAGCAGAAAGAGAAAGCAAATCTTAAGAGAGAAAATAGGGAAGTGGATGTGGCTCAAATGGTTGGACACCTGTCTACCATATGGAAGGACTTGGATTTGATCCCTGGGACTTCCTGGTAAAATAAA
>PVKH010034726.1:0-11830 GCA_004027955.1 Chaetophractus vellerosus | reverse complement strand
GGGAGGCCCCGGGTTCGGTTCCCAGGGACCTCTCCTAGCGGGCAGACCGCCTTGAGAATGGCAAGCCGCCATGGGGGGGCCAGAGCCACCGTGGGCAGGGCAAAAAGCTGCCACGGACAGGGCAAGAGCCGCCACGGACAGGGCAGGTCGCCCGCGAATGGAGCACAGCCAGCCACCCGCGAACTGAAAACCGGCCGTGAATGGAAGCAGAAGCCGCCCACAAGCGGGGAAAGCCGCGCCTGTGCAGTGACCAGTCTCGGTGCGTCGCTGCAGCGGTGGGGGGAAGGGGAGATATGTAAAAAATAAATAAATCTTTAAAAAAAAAAAGTAATTTACTTGGCCTGAAAGATGGAATACTCTTAATAAGTGCTAGAGATTTTGAAAGTGATTTTAAAAATGATATATTCTGTAAATGTCTTCTAGGTTTTGTTGTTGTTGTTGTTGTTGTTTTAGGAGGTACCAGGGATTGAACCTGGGATCTCATACATGGGAAACAGGCACTCAACCACTGAGCTGTACCAGCTCCCCTGCTCTGGTTTTTGAGACTGAATGTGTATTGATTTTCAAAGTTCCAATCAAAATGCAGATGCATTTAGAAGATGTATAGCCTTACGCATTTTAAGCTAAGCTAGCTGATCGCTGAGGTTCTGGAAATTGAATACAATCTAGAAGCCTATAGCATGAAAGGAAGTAAGGGCATGGTGAAGTAAGGGCATGGTGAAGAGGTGTGCTGGCAAGTGACCTGGGAGAGAGCCCAAATCTCTGCCTACTAGAAAAGTTTGTCCCAGGCAGTTTTATTTGCGTGAAAATGCCGATTAGAGAAAAAATAGCCCAGTTATTGAAACTGCAGCACATAACATGCTTTGTGGCATACAGGAAGTGACAAAAATAACTACCCATTTCAACACAAACAGCAGATTTAAATGCACAATGCATTTTTCATCTATCAATTAGATTGCAAACTACAAAGTCATGGATAACAAGCTTACCTCCACATGTCACTTCAGGGGTCTGTTTAAAAATAGAAAACTGCCGGAAAACAGGAGAAGAATAATCAATACTCTGATTAATGGCAGTAATTTCACACAAACATCTGGGCAATTAAATATGCTCTTTAGGAGGTGTTTCTCCTAGTGACTAGTGAAGGAATGAATGAGTTTCAAATCAAACATCACTGTCAGTATATTGAAGAATTCACAGCCACAAATTCAAACTGGAACATTTCCATCTGTCAAATCTATAGCGTAGACTTCTTTTATTTAGAAGAAAATATACCCTAGGTCACCTTGCCATGCTGCAATCCTGTTCATTAAATTAAAGGCACACTGACAAGTATACACATCATCCTGTCTGTTGTGTACCCAAAATTTGGCTGTGCATTGTGGGAAATTATAGGAGTGTGTCACATGGCTCCTACTCCACCAAAAGTTAAGATTTTTGCTGCCTAAGCAAAGACTATTCTCAGGAAACAACTAGCAAGCAATGGCAAATGGCTGTGTTTTCAAACACTGGCTAATCGTCTAAAATATCTGTGGTGTTTGTAAGTTTAATTTAGCAAGTCTACGGTGGAACTCAGGAATCAGTATGGCCAAACAATGTCTTCCATACTGATGATAATTAGCCATGCTTGAGAAGCAATGCAATACTGTATTTAAGGAAGCATCATATAAAATCAATATCAAAAATGTATAATCTGTGATGCAGACATTTAAACACTGATGTTCATAGTGGTGTTGTTCACAACTGCCAAAAGATGGAAACAACCCCAGGGCTGAATGGATGAATGGATGTATATACATATGATGGAATACTATGCTGCTGTAAGAAAAAATGAAATTGAGACACATATGTTTACATGGATGAACCTTGAAGACATTACGCTGAGTGAAATAAGCTAGACACAAAAAGACAAATATTGTATGGTCTCTCTAATATGACCTAAATATGAAGAATAAACGCCTAGAGTTAAAACCTAGAGTATATGTTACTAGGAGATATGATAAGGGCTGAAAAGGGGTACTGATGCTTAATGTATGTAAAATTTTTAATTAGCTTGACTGTAAAAGTGTGGAAATGGACAGAGTTGATGGTAACAAATTATAGTGAGTATCACTAACACAACTGGTTTGTAAGTGGGATTGTGGCTGTGTCTAGGGATATAAATGTCAATTGAAAGAAAGCTAGAGAATAAATTATGGACTGAATAACATAGTGAACCCAGAGGTGGATAAAGATTGTAATTAATAGTACAAATACAAAAATGTTCTTCTGTGAACTAGAACACATGTTCATCACTCTTACAAGGTGGTAAGAATATGGAGACTCATGGGAAAATACAATTAATGTAATTTATGGATTATAGTTAACAGCAATATTGCAATATTCTTGCATCAATGTCAAAGAAGGTACTTTGCTAATAAAAAGGGGAGTATGGAAAAAATATACCTAATGTATGCTATAGACCATAGTTAGTAGAAATTGTCTGATGATGTTCTCTGGTAATCCGTAATAAATGTTCGACAACAGTGCAAGATGTTGTTGGAGGGGTGTTGTATGGAAATTCTGCACATCATGCATGATTGTTTTGAAAGTTCACTTCTCTAATATATATAAAATGTATGATCTAAGAGACTAAACTATTTTATCCCCAAATGGGCCCCAAATGAACTGGCATATTAGCACCTTGTTTTGCGCAAAGTACTAAAATCCATATTATCATGTAATGTTTAATGTCATTTTGTCCCAAGAATCTTTTCATTTCAGTTTTCTGTAGAATCCTGGAATGGAACAGGACTAATCAAACAATAATTTTATAGATGAGAACAAGAGTGTCAGAGAAATGACTTCTCATGTTCACTGGACCCCTAATACCACACCACACTGCTCCTCACAATGAAAAATGGTACCATTAGTTTGATTATTTCAATAGCTTTGCTACTGGTTTAAATTTATAGAGATCTACTGACAAGCCAGATGACAATGCCCTACCTCTTACAACTTTTCTGATTAAATTGCTCTTGTTTTTAAAGTGTAATATTTTACAGCCAAAAAATTCACACCATGAGCAATGCCATTAGTTAAGTAGATATTGATCTGATTCATGAGAAAACATTGTTGTGAACAGAGACTACTCAGTTTCTGAAAATGGAGACAATGAAGAATGTCCACTGGCAAATTGGTTACTGTGATTCCAATTTTGTCCCTTATCAACAGCCTGACCATCCAGCCAAACCATTAGCCACAATCTATGCATCATGTAGACCCCTACGTTCCTTCCAGGAACAGAGATTTATCACTTGAAGGATTTCTTTTGTCTATTCTCCTTTACAACCATAACCGAGTTGGATTATTACACTGCAACAATCTTCTTTAGTTGGTGTCAGAATTTCAAGCAACGTATAAAAAAGGAATGAAAGTTTGTATCCTCAGACTACTGTTCCGGCTTGAGGGAAGGGTGACCCTGCCGTAGGTACAGGGATATTGGAGATGTGCAACTTGTGTAATCAGGACCTGCTCAGGCCTCATTCAGTGTAAACCACTTCTACTTGATAATGGAATCCTAATGGCATACTTCGCTCTTTGGCATGGTAGCTCAGATATCATTCTGTTTACTAGAAGCACAGACATCTTGTGGTTGTGGTTCAGTATCTAAGAGGGCACAGTAGCAATTCAAGAACTATTTTTCAAATTGAGAATTGTTACTCCTGAAAATCCAGAGCATAGTTCTTATTCTAGCACTCTGAAGATTTCTTCTATCATGGATTGTTGCAGGCTGAATCTGCCAAAGACTGTTTGAACATAAGTGGATACATTGGATAATGAAGTCCAGATAGCAGAATTGTTACACAATGGAGAAATATCTTTCTGGGAGCCCCACTAAAATCTCGTAGGCTTTTAGATTATTGAGTAAATGGTTTGAAGAACCACAGTCAAATGTAGAACATGTGTCTCTTTCTTGATGTTAGTGCTGCTAAGTGCAGCAATTTATTCCTCTGTTCAGAAGGAATATTCTGTCATGCCTTAAATAATTGGACACCTTTTTTGGTGTGCATGCATATGCATTGCCTAGTTCATTCTATCCAGGTTCTAACAGCATGCTATCATCAGTCTCCAAGACCATTCATATTCTGCTCTGGTTAAATTAGAGAGTTAAACGGTAATGTGATAGCAATTGCAATCCTTGAATAATTCAAATATTTGATGATGGCTCTAATTTTTCTGCATTTATTCCAAGGATATAGTTTTAATTTTGTAATGAAGAGACATCCTTGGGAGCTTCCATTTGGCCCTATTTATTGTAATCACCCTTCACTTAGATGGGCACCCAAGATAGAGATTTTATCAAATGCTAAATGTAGTATTACAAATTCACTAAGGAAATTAATATATTGTGGTCCCACTGGGGCTACCTTGAGTCAAAACTTATCTCCATAAGATACCTGACTAGAAGAACACAGCTGCTATTTAAGTATCTAGGAATTAGAATCAGTGCAAAGTCAATCTTCAAATATCCCAGAAAGATTTGGGTATTTACCCTAGAACATGATTATTCTCATGAATGACCACAATCCTTTAGGAAATGTTGGGAGAAAGATTCAGTCACAATTTCTATAATACTGAAAGATCCGCCCTCAAGGGTGACCAGATGCTTCTTTTTAATTTCTATGGACGCAGGGTATATGACCTGATTAAGAACTGGGTATGAGCTCTGGCTTTCTAATGAGGTGACTTGAGTTAGGCCTCTAGACACCAGATCTAGTGCTTTTATTTGTTACACAATTCAGGTAGGACATTAGGGGATGCTCTTTTATATTGGTCTCAGGGACTTCAATGATTAAATAACTAACTCCAAAGATTTCCTCCAGGCCCTCATCTGAGGACATGTTTTGGTCTAAGTGAGTGTGTTACATGTGATAAATGCAACCCAACATGCTATCTCATTAAGACTTTGGATTCCTTCTTCTCTGTTATACCACAGACTTTTTTGTCATCTTACTTCCAGTTATGGGCGCCAACATTGATTCTATGTTCACAATATTCCCTACTGCTTGACTTAGTTCATTTCTTGCAGAACCTCTAGTAAATAAACCCATATTGTTAAACGTACTCAATTAAAAAATATGTCCTACCGGTCCCTTCAGAATCCATTCCCATACATATTTCCCAGAACCTGGATGACATAAAGTAGCTAAATTTTGTAAGTTTTTAGGCTGTAGGCTGTTTCTGCCAATGTTTGACATTATAATTAATTCCTCTTCAGGGCACGTTGGGATATGATTCTAACTTTAGTTCTAGAGACAATTAAATGTGTTAAGAAGGAGGCAAGATTTTTTTTTTTTTATTGTTGTTTATGTCTCTTTGCAAGACAACTCCCTTGAAGAAGTTATTAATGGGTCTTCAAATAAGGCAGAAATAGCCTCATCAGACAGGGGAATAGGAGATACTTAAGCTCATAGCAGGCTGGGAATTTGGGAGTATTATGAATCCTTCAAAACCTCCATATGCCTCCATTCCAATGACCAGCATTCTATTTTTCCCCAGTCCAAATTCTACATTTCATATAAAAGACCTAATGAGACTGTGAATTAATGGATTTTAAAATTTGGCAACATATTGCATCACATAAGGTTTTTTTTTTCTCGCTCTCTGAGCCCGCTGGCTGTGGTAGTTAAGAGATTCATAGAAAGTCATTAGTTTTCAGTAAATACCAGAGCCAAGAAAATATTAACTTAGCTTTCTTGTGCTAGTAGAAGCGGTACTTTCAGCCCATAGTCTTTGATGTCTTCATGCCTTCATGCCCCAGCTATGTAGCAGTAGCAACTGGGTCCTCTAAAGCCTTGCCTTCAAACATATCTAATTCCACATAATGGTAAGTGATAATATAATTATCTCTTTGCCCATTTGTGCCTTTAGCTATCAAAGATATATTCCTTTTTAATAGTTTTTTTCACCAGTCCATGCTTACCCAGGACAGAAATATAATTCCTGACCTCCTATTCCCCTGAGCTTCTACTGCTAACAACCACTTCAGTCAGGGATCTTAGTTGCATGCCCAAGAAACCATCCCTTCCTGAATTTAGCAAAAAACAAATGCATTAAAAGGGTAGAGTAGCTTGCAGAATCATCAGTCTAGCCAGGAAAAATGACTTAATACATCCTAGCCAGTCACAACATCCAAAATCATGCAACACCTAAAACCAGTCCCATCAGGACACAGCTATGGGTGTTATAGAAGCAGGGAACCATCTTTTCCATCCATTTCTGGCACTGGAGGTAGAATGCTTCCCACTGTATCTTGCACTGGAACTCAATCTTGCTCTCACCAATGGCAGATCTACTGCACTAGAGAAATTTATGTGAGGTTACTGCTTCTCTGTATTACCAGTTCCTGATTTAAAGTTTTGGCTAATTATGTCTGAGCTTAAAGAACAAGCGCATGCCCTAGGTCAGGGGCCAAATCTGGCCTGCAATCTGTTTTTGTAAAGCCCAGGAGCTAAGAATCGTTGTTTACATATTTAAATGTTTGGAAAAAATCAAAGAATTTCATGTCATATAAAAATTATATCAAATTCAAATGATAGTTTCCATAAGTGAAGTTTCATTAGAGCACATCAACACTTGTTTTTGTATTTTCTGTGACTGCCTTCTCACTACAACAGCAAAGTTGAGTACTTGTGACAGAGCCCATTTGTGGCACTCTTGTCTCTTAGCACTGCTGCTCCATGCACTACAAAACTAGATTGATGCAATTCTAACTCAATTTTGCTTCTTGGGCACAACAAAATTATTATTGTCCCTTCAGTGGAAAAGTTTGCTAACTTCTGTCTTAGATGTAAGAGAAACTGTCCAAGCAAGTCGTTGGCATTTTCATTTTCTGTGGATGGTGAGCTCTACCTTGTTCCAAGATTTCTAATGTGTGTGTGTGTGGGGGTTTCCTCCAACTATACAAAGGGACTTCAGATGTTAGGTTGCCAGAAAAATTGATGAATGTCCAGGTGTATCAATCTGCTCCAGTTCTATGACTTTATTTATTTATTGATTGATTTTGTGTGCATTTATTTAATACCTACTGTGTGTAAGGTATTTGATATGAAAATTGTTAAGACATAGTCTCTGTCCTCAAGAGATCTAAAGTAGAGTGCCATCCTTTTCCTTTTTAGAATCTTCCTCTTGTATCACCAAGGATCAAAAGCATCTGCTTTCAAGAACACCACAAGACTGATTTCAATAGAGAGAGAATAATTAGATCATACAGTATGATAGCCTGTACATTTTGAATCCTGGTCATTTGGACCAATGCCTATTTTCATTGCATGGTACTTAAGGATGTCTAAGAGATCAAATAAAATTGGCATTGCTTTCTGTTTAATCAATATTCTAACTTAATTTTATAATGTCAAGGTCAGGGTTTTTTGTCTTGACTCTAATAAAGAAAACTAAAATATTCAAAGTAGTAAAATTATTAATATAAGACTTAAATTCTTTGGCTCTGGTGCCACATTCACGAAATATATATAGACGAAAAGAAAATTTAGTATTAGATGACCTGACTTCAAGCCCTGGCTCTACTTTCTGAATTTGCTGAATATAATATAAGCTTTGAAATTCAGTGAACCTCCTTCATTTTCAACTTCTTATCTCTAAACATGCACTTCTAGTCATACTACACACGGGTAATATTTGAGAACATGCTTCATAAGCTATACGCAATATCCAAAATAGTCAACATTGGGATAATCAGCCTGAGAGTCAGATATTGGGCAGTAGGCAGCCTAAGCAGATGAGGAACATAGAAAAATTGTAAAAAGATGCTAAAATGGAAGTCGGAAGGCAAAAATTAAATGCCTTTGTCGATGTAACAAATTTTCCCAGAGGCATAGTTCATTTGGATTATTTTCTATTACCCTTTAGAGCTAAGACATTGATTTTCATGTTTCAAATAGGGTCCTCTACTTATGATAGGTAAGAATTACACTGCACTAAGCATCTTCGACAACACATGTTGCTGGGTAATACTTGTATCACAATAGCCAGATTGATGTTTTCTATGCAGAAATATAGCATTTCCATATTCAAATAGGCATGCTTTACAGTGCTTTGCATATGTGTTTGGAATACACAGTAGAGGACTCAGTATTCAGTCACAGATTGTGTTGAAGAAGAGTCTCCAATTGTCAAGTGTGGGGACTGCCTGTGTATAGACTCCTTCCCACATTGTATTGAAAGTGTTTATGTGTCTTTTCCTTTCTTTGGTCATGTCCTCCCTGACTGCAGGGGTTTGGAATATTCCTCTTTGAATCTTTAACATTTACCAGAACTTAATATGTGCCAGGGACTCAGTGTAAGCATTCACAGATTAGACAGTGTCTTAGCTTAGGTTCCTACAACACTAGCCTAAGACAAGAATTACTGTGGGAAAGTGTGGGAGGGAGTGGGGTGGCGTATATGGGAATCCCTTGTATTTTTTAATTTATTTTTTATTTATTCCCCTCCCCTCTTGTTTTTTGCACTTGCTGTCTGTTCTCTATGTCCATTTGCTGTGTGCTTTCTGTGTCTGCTTGTATTGTCTTCTTTTCTCTTCTTTTTAGGAGGCAAGGGGAAGCCATCCTGGAACCTCTGATGTGGGAGAGAGGCACTCAATCGTTTGAGCCACCTCAGCTCCCTGGTTTATTGTGTCTCTCATTGTCTCTCCTCTGTCTCTTTTTGTTGCATCAGTACTCAGTGCGGGCAAGCTTTCTGCATGGGCCAGCTCGCCTTCACCAGGACGCCCCAGGAAATGAACTTGGAAACTCCCATATAGTAGATAGGAGCCCAATCGCTTGAGCCACACCTGCTTTGCATCCCCTGTATTTTTGATGTAGCATTTATGTAATCTAAAGCTTCTTTAAAAATAAAAAAAATATTAAAAACAGTGTGCTGTCAAGCAAGTTACCAAAGTAAGTGAATGGAACTCAATCTCACTAGAGAAGTCTGTATAATATGTACTTGAAATGTACTGCTGGAATGGTGGGGGCACTGTAATATTTATTCACCATTGGTCATTGGTTCGGGGCAACTCTCAGAGGTGTTGATTTTCAGGTACTTCTGATCTACACTACATGTGGGCTGAGAGGGCTTTGGCAGCTAGAGAAAGACTTTGGACAGAGTCTCAGTGCAAAGAATCATTGAAGGCAGGTTCTTGTGCACAGAAACTGTAAATTCCAAAGAGCTGTAGGTGAGGCACCAATGGTTTCTTACAGGTTGCAAATCAACAGCAAATGAATATAAATCTGACCTAAACTAGTTTGATGTCTAACTGCTATCTCTAGCTGTAAAGTTCTATTCCTCAAAAAGTAATGAATCATTTTCTGACCAAAATTTCTACTTTTACTCTTGGTTCCTATGACAATGATTAGAATCTTGCCAGTTGCCAAACCTAGTAATAAATCTTTTACACTCCTCATTCATACCCATTCTTCCATATCCATTCAGTAAGCAATTCCTGCTAATTTCTACTTCTGCAAATGTTTTAAGACCATCCACTTCTTGCTACTTCTTTTTGCCTTGAAAATTGTCACCTTTCCTGCTTATATCAGAATGATCTTTATACTATTTGGATAACATTCTACTTCTTCAAAAATTTAATAGAGTCCCAATAACTTCAGGATAAAATGTAATATCCTAATCATGGCATTTAAATCCCTTTATGATTTAGCCCGTCTAGACTTGAACTTGAAACTTGTCTTTTACAGTTCTCCTTCATATACATTGTGTTCCAGTTCCAAGATAATTTGATGTCCCAAATGTGCTCTGCTTTCTCACACTTGTATGTCTTTCCATAACTCATAATTTTTGCCTAAAAATTTCCTGCTGCTCAACAGTTACTTTCCTGCTTTTCAACTGCTAACCTCCCCTAGTTTTCCCTTATAATACCAAGTTGAGTTACCATTGGTTTTGCTCATGATCCATTTGTACCTAGTATATTATATTAATCATATTATATTTTATGCTACACAAAAATTGTTATATAATGTACTATGAGTTATAATAACTTAAGCATATCCAACTACCCTAGTTGACTTTGTATATCCTATCCACTGTCATAGCAAATATTTGAAATGTAGCAAAGATTCAATTAATAATGAAAGAACAGACAAATGAAACAATAATAATTTTGGGAAAGAATATTTTCACTGTAATTCCAATAAATGGACAGATACCATGTTAATGTTACAAGTATTTCTTTAAAGTGTACGAAAACTTACTGGGAGGACAGAAGACTTAGATTTGGTTGACATCCTGTTCCAAATTAATTTTGCTGATTATTGCTTATCACACTGACCCTTTCTTTTGAAGACTATTTCCCACACTCCATAAAATGGAAAGACCTATCTTTCCTAAACTGTTATCTTCCAAAAACATTTGCTCAAATAACTCTTGAAGGCAAGGGTCACTTGTCCTTGAAAATCAGTGCCAGAATTTTCATGGCTCCCCTTTTTTCCTTCCAAGTGAGGAACTTCAAAGACTGTACATGACAGGTGGAGAATGGCATGGGGACCAAAGAAAAAGGAGAGATATGCCAGGAAGTGGAGGAAAAGAAGCACAGTGATCATATGAATGTGACTGATGTCCCATGGAAGAAACAAAGCATATGTGCCTATATCCATGAAAATTTTGGACATGTTGACCATACATTGTTTTTGTGCTTTAATTTGGTCCCTTTTATCAAATTAATAGTCACATCATTTAAAACATAATGTAATACTAAAAGGTAATATACATACAGTTTTACATTGAAATAAATTAATTTTAGACATAATCTCTTGATTTCCTACTTTGTTAGTTGTAGATTCAGCTTTCTTCCTGTGTCATCTTCTCTGCTTCTCCTTCTCTATACTCTCAATACAATTTTATCACAAGTTTTGGTTAAATTAATACTTAGCTTTTATATTATCATGCCCATGGTTATTCAGAACTGAGTACTGGCATGTACTTTTAATATAATTCTTCAAAATATTCTGAAATTAACAATTGCTTGATTTCACATTTGCTTTGTTTTTTGTTGTATTTGTTGTCAATTTTCCCCAAACCTTCCACAACTTCTAGGTATAATTTCCCAGCAATCATATCAAGTAACCTATGAGTTTCACTTTGTGAAATACATACATACATATCCCTCCTGTAAGCATCCAATCTACCTCTGGATGAACTAGAGCCTCTCTAGGCCTGCTATCCTAGGATTTACTTTTGCTATTATTTTAGGAAATTTCTTTGCATTTCTCAAGAGATGGATTGTCTACTCCTTAGACCTTACATTTCTATTCCTGATTTATTTACTTGTTTTACCAGAGCTCATCATGTAGCAGCTTCACAGGTTAAAAAAGAAAGTACAACCAAAAAAAAAAAAAAAAAAAGTCATGAGGAGAGAAGTCCCCAACAGGCTTGTCTCTAGGTCATGCTGCTCAATCTGAAATGGTTGTCTTCTATCCCTGGTGCACATTTGTCATCTTGAAGTGTTTTTTCACCATCCTCTTTGATAATCCTTTTACTTCTTTCTTCCTTTTGTTGGAACTCTTTTTTTCCCTTCTGAATTCAATGATCATTTCCTAGATTCTTCATCATTTTTCATCTAGCTGAGAAATGAGACAAAGAAAGAAAAATTCTTTTGAGTCCATGGCTGTCTTTATTCTGACATTTAGTTAATATATGCCTGCATATAAAATTCTAGGTTGAAAATAATTTTCATTCAGAATTTTGAAGTTGTTGCTCTATGATGTTTAAGTTCCAACGTTGCTGTGGAAAAATATGAAGCCATTATAATTTCTTATCCTTTTTAAGTGAATTTTTCATT
>PVKH010034725.1:0-11823 GCA_004027955.1 Chaetophractus vellerosus | reverse complement strand
TTCTGGGCCTTCTATATCAGTCGGTCATTCTTCTCTCTTCCTGTTCAGTTGTAAGCTATCAAGCAAAATGGCACATCTCTCCCTGGGGCCTCAGCTATTTGAGCTTTCTCCTTTCTGTCACATGGCAGAATAAAAAATGACAGAGCTCTCTCTTCTTGTGTGTCTGTCTGTCTGTTTTTATCAGACACAGAAAGGGCACAGGGACTCAACCTAAGTCACGCCTTACTGATGTCATCGAAGCAAAGCCCTAATCTTCTTTATGTTCCCCCAGTGTCTTTTTTTTTTCTTTCACTTTATTTTCCAAGAAGCTTTACATTACAGAAAATTCACATAGAAAATACAAGAGATTCCCATATACCTCCCAGCCCCATCCTCCGCTATCACATCCTCCACTACCAATAGCATCCTACATGTGTGTGGTACAAATGTTTCAATTGATGAACAAATATCAAAGCATTGCTACTAATCATGGTCAGTGGTTACAATAAGGTTTACATTTTATACTGTACACATTTATAAGTTCTGACAAAATGTATAATGGCCTGCATCCATCAATGCGAGATCATGCAAAACAATTCCAATGCCCCCAAAATGATCTATGTTCTACTCATTCTTCCTTCCCCCTCCCCTTGGAACCTATGGCAACCACATGGGGCATTTTGGGGCATTAGAATAGTCTGGCATGACATTGCAATGACGGATTCAGGCCATTATACAAATTGTGCAGTACAAAGTGTAAACCATAATGTAAACTATAGACCATGGTCAATAGCAGTGCTTCAATGTGTGTTTATCAATTGCAACAAATGTACCACACTAATGCAATATGTTATTAAGGGAGTGGGGGGAGTGTGGGAAGGTAAGGTGTGGGGTGTATGGGAATCCCCTGTATTTTCAATGTAACATTTATGTAATCTAAAGCTTCTTTATATATGATCATGTATCATTCAGGAACTGTAAAGAAGAGAGGGTTGTCTACGGCCTGAATTGTGATCTATGTCTGATGGCAAAGCCCCAAAATGTGTGTAACTAACAGAGGCGTTATGCCACACTTAGGGATGTGCATATGGGGGGTTGTGGGAGGGGTGGGGGGTGGCATATGGGTACTCCTGGAATCTCTGTGTAACATTTGTGTAATCCATGTATCCTAAAAATGTATATAGATATATAAAAAAATAAATAAATAATTAATTTAAAAAATAAATAAATAAAAATAAAGCTTCTTTAAAAATAGAGGGAAAAAAAAGTCCTAATCTTAATAGATAATCTAATCAAAAGTCCCTCAACTGAATTTAATACACTCAAAGGGTATCATACCCAGGGGAATAGATTCATTTACAAACATAATTTCTTTCTCTTTTTGGGATTCATAAAATAATCTCAAACTACCACACGCGGTTTTACAGTCCCCTTGCTTTTAGGGATAGTCATGTGACATGGCTATTGCCAATGAGATATAAGCACAAGTGTGAGGGGCCTGAACCTTCTGCTTTTATTCTTTCTTGCCTGGAACAGAGACAAGAGGCTGGAGTAGCGGCTACTACCATCACTAAGAATGGTGACTTGGAAATTGGAAAGAGCTTGGTTCCTTGATGGTATTGGTGGCATTGGTGACCCACTATACCAGCCATAGATGGCTACCCCAACCCTTCTATTGTGTGATATATTTAAAAACATCCATATCCCTATGTCACTATAATCTAGATTTATGTAGCTGCAACTGAATGAATCCCTACGTGGGGGCAGGGGAGCTGAAGCTTGGAGATTTATACCCCTGACTTAAACTCCTAGGCTTAATTAGCTTTTTCTCCAAGTAGTATCATTTTATTCACAATAATATATTCAAATGGTTTGAACAAATTTATTTTTCAAGCAGTCTCCTATGAGAGCTTTGTGGGGACCTTTAATTGGAATTGACAGAAACCTCCAACATACCATTTAGGTAACATCTGACCCAAATAACTGATTTAGTTAAGCATGTGGTCTTTGATTCCACAATAGCTTTCTCAGGAATTGATAGATTGAACAATTAAGGTGGAGAAATGTGGGGCCCCAACATCAAGCCTGGAAATCAGAATGTTGGCAAGTGAATCTGAAAATGAATCCTCCATTTACATATAGCTCTAAAATTCTGTAAAAGTGAGGAAATGGAAGAGGACAGGGCAAAGAAGAGGACGGAAGATGAGAGGAGTCAATAAGATAGCTGAAGACTTGGAACTGCCTGGATCAAAGAAAGGACTTTTTAAAAAAGAATTATCTTTCATGAATTTTTTAGTTATTGGTTGAGTAAAATATAAAGTGATCCCACTTAATACCCCTGCATTTTCAGTAATGTCTGCTAGAGCCAAAAGTGCTTTGTGTGAGTAGGTTATTGTATAGAAACTAAAGATACAGCCAAGTTTCATGACTCGGTCAATTTTATACATTTCAGAAAGCATAAGGTCCCCTGGGTATTCAAAGAGTTCTCAGTACTCTGGATCCTACTACCCATAGATAAAGCTTCCAGTTGACCTGAACTAAGACATAATGCCCTGGGAGAGCCCTTCTGACTTTATCAAGAAGTATGGAAAATATGAGCTTGAGAAGGTCTCTCTCATCTTATGGTTACAATAATGTGTGTTTAAACGGTGTGGGGTGGGTTTTTTTTAATAAGAAACTGAAACAGCTGTTATTTTATAGAACTCTAGATATGAAAAAAATGCATTAACTGACCTATACATGGTTTGGATATGTTTCTTCTTAGCTGTTTTGAGCTAAAAGTATATGAAATTATATTTTTCTATCTCAGAACTAACCCTATGACTGAAAGAGATGATTTAACACCTGGTAAAGGCCTCTTATATGAACTAGTGAGTTAAATGAGTTAGAGGTTTTTAAAGGGATCAATTGAATTGTTGAGACAAGTGTCATCTGCCATTTTATATATTCTAGGTGAGAGTCCTAAGGACATGGGTTAAAAGATTTATTTTCTTTAATAGGCATAAATGTAAGAATTTCAAAACATAGCATGATCAGTCTTTCAGTATGTGCTTGAATTCAAGTATCCAGACGGACTTAAGTCTCCAAAGAATATTAGATAACTAGAAAGAGCACTAAAAGATCAGCTATATATCACCTTTGGGGGTTAGAAAGGAAAATAATTTTTGGCTTTTCTAAATGCTTCTCATAATAAAAACATAGCTGTATCAATGATAAATTACCTTAGATTTATAATAATAGTTTATATTCAAAAAGAACATAATGATGACTTTAAAAATATAGAAGATAATCCTGTCCTGACCACATTAATTAATAAAGGATTATTGTTTAAAAGATTAATATAAAACTTTGGAAATTCACGTTTTAACTCAAAGATAAAATCAAATGATTATATCCCCTGCTATATACTGGATGGAACTGAAAAAATCTGTATGCTTTGAAGATTTCTCTATTGCTTTATTAGTTATTATTAATAAGAATGAGAACCATACCCCTAACTGCATAGCTTTTTGTTTTTCTTCATTGTATAATAAAAACAAAGAAAAAATAGCGTGAAAGGGAATTTTGAAACATGACAGAATTTTTAAATGGATCTTATAAATGAGAAGGACCTTTTAGGGGAGAAACGTCTTTTTTACAAACAAATAGCATTCTAAGAATTATGCACATCTTGTCTAACACTTGAGATGGTTTTACTTTGCAAAAGAGAAACCAGTATCACAAAAACATTTCTTGACCTAGACCAAAGAAGAGCTTTCTCTTTGAAATGTTTTTTAAAGACCACTAGAATTGTTATAATTCAGTAATTTACGTTTCTGAGAGTTTAACCTATTCAACAATTTTTCTTTAACCAGATTTAGCTTTCTCTTTTCTAAATTTGGTCCATATTTATCTATCACTAAAAGAAAATTCAAATTAAATTCCCACATTATTCTAAAATTTCTTCCTTAATGTGAATGTCTTAGGAAAACAATTTACCTATAAGAAAATCTCTAATTTACCTTCATTTATGTAATTCTCTTATACATTAAACAGCACCTCAGCTGTGGTTTAGGGGCTTCCTTTTTCTTTCTGCTATAATAACACATTTCTTATTCTCCAAAGTTATAGACATGTACTGCACCCCCCTGCCACCATAAAGTTTTATCAATCAGTGTAGCCTCAGATGCCTTTACTTGAAATGGGAGAACAAGAGCTCTGTCTCACTCTACAACATGGTATGTCCTTCTCTTAGCACTCACCTCTGTTAACTTTTTTTTAAATATAAGATTTATTTTATTTTTTTAATATATATATTTTTTTAAGATTCTTAGATTACATAAATGATACACAAAAATATAGAGATTCCCATATGCCTCACTCCCCATATCGCTCACATTTTCCCACATAAACAACATCCTTCATGAGTGTGGTACATTCTTGTTCCCTGAAGTCTTAATAATAAAACAAGAGTGATCCTAATATATATATGCTTCTTCCCTTGCATCTCCCAGTACATTATGCCCAATTCTTACAGCTCCTTTGGGCTAAGAACCATTTCGTTTCCAAGCATGTCCTTGGCAGGGTGACAAGCCTAATTATGAGCCAGTGACCAGATTCAATCAAGTACTGGTTCTCTTTCAGAAGAGACTTCTTCACTGTTTGCAAGCAAAGGTGGAGGCCTGGCTCTTAATAGGGAGGGATAACCTATATCTGGAGACTCAAAAGTTTCAGGAAAAGCTAGGTATTGAATGTTTTTAAGGGCATCAAGTCTGATATCCCCATCCTATACACTAGGATTTCATTCTTTCCCAACCTTGGCATAGCAGGCCTGCCTTTGTTGGAAGTTTAATCTTTACAGCTGTGGTCTTCTTTCATATTTTATTGGCTTTATTGAGATGTAATTCATGTACTATATAATTTACCCATTTCAAGTGTACAATTAGATATATTTTTATTATGTTCACAGTTTGTGCAACCAATACCATCAAATTTTAGAATATTTTCAACCAGCTAAAAAGATACCCCATACCCGTTAGCAGTCACTCCCCATCCTCCCCAAGTCTCCCACCCAGCTCCAGGTAGACACTAATCTCCATTCTGTCTATAGATGTGTTTATTCTGAACATTTCCTGCAAATCAAATCACCAAACATGTAATATTTTGTAACTTCTCTCATGTAGCATAATGTTTTCATGGTACATTCATGTTGTAGCATGTGAGCCAGTAGGTCTTTCTTTTTTAAGGAAACGCACCACATTTTGCTTAACCATTCATTATTTGATAGTCTTCTGGGTTGTTTCCACTTTGAGGTTATTAGGAATAATGTTGCTATGAACATTTGTGTATGAATTTTTTAAGGACATGTGTGTTAGTTTTGAAATTAGGAAGTGGAAATCTTCCACATTTGTTGTGTTTTCTCAAGATTGTTTTGACTATTCTAAATCCCTTGACTTTCCAAATGAATTATGAAATATCTGGGATTCTGATAAGGTTTGCATTGAGCCTGTATAATATTTAGGGTGTATTACCATTTGAACAATATTATGAACAATAAACATGGGATATTTTTCCATTTATTTGATCTTCTTTAATTTCTTTTGACAACATTTTGTAATTTCCAGAACAAAAGTTTTTCATTTCCTTAGTTTAATGTATTTCTATGTGTTTTTGATGCTATTATAAACGTAATTATTTTCTTGAATTTTCTTTCAGAGTGGCATTTCAAGTGTATAGAAATGCAATTGATGTTGTATACTAAAACTATACTCTGAATACTGGATGAACTAATTTAATAGTTCAAATAGATTAGTAGAATGTTTAGGATTTTCTATATATATGATCATGCTATATACAAATAGAGATCATTTTATTTCTTCCTTTTTACAATTTGTATGCTTTTTTTTCTTTTTGTTACCTAATTACCATGACTAAAATGTCTACTACAATATTCACTATAAATGGCAAGAGCAGACATTTTTGTCTTGTTCTTGATCTTAAGATTAGGCCTTCAGTCTTTCACCAGTATTGTGACTAAGCTGCAGATTTTTCATAGATGCCTTATCATGTTGAGGAAGTCCCTTCGTATTCTTAGTTCATTGAGTGTTTTTATCAAGAAAGGGTGTTGGATTTTGTCAAATGCTTTGTCCGCATCTATTGAGATGATAATGTGCTTTTTGTCCTTTATTTTCTATTAATATGGTGTATTTAATTGATTTGTGGATGTTGAGCCAACCTTGTGTCTATGGGATAAATCCCTCTAGTCACAGTTTATGAGCCCTTTTTATATGTTACTGGATTTGATATGTTAGTATTTTGTTGAGGATTTTTGCATCTAAATCCAAGGAGATATTCAACTCTGGTTTTCTTTTCTTGTGAGGTGTTTGTCGGGTTTGGGTATCAAGATAATACTGGCCTTATAGAATTAGTTGGGAAATGTTCCTTCCAATTCTTTTATTTCGGAAGAGTTTGTGAGGAAATTTTACTAATTCTTCTTTAAATGTTTGGAAGAGTCACCTTTGAAACCATATGGGCCTGTACTTTTCTTGGCACGATTTTTGATTACTAATTCAATTTCTTTACTATGTGTAGATTTTATTAATTACCTATGACAACAGTCAGACATTACCACAAACGTGATTGTGTAAACAACAGAAGTTTATTATCACATTGTTCCAGAGGCCATAGTCCAAAGTCAGTTTCATTGGGCTCAAATCAAGTTGTTGTCGGGCTACACTTGCTATGGAGGCTACAGGGGAATCTTCTCCTTGTCTCTTCCAGCTTCTGGTAGTTTGGGGTATTACTTGGTTTATAGTCACATCACTCCAGTCTCTGCACTGAGATAGGGAGGTGACCTCTGATCTTCTTTGTGTGCTTTTTCTGGCATGGAACTTCCATGGTATGAGTGAGCTTATGCAAGGGCAAGCAATAAAATGCTTCAAGTGTTATTGGCTTTCCGAGCCTGGTATAGAGCATCTGCTCTACAAGTGGGGGTGGCTGGAAAAATAAAAGCCCTTATATCTCTCAGCCACTCTTGCTTGCAATATAGACTTGCTACCTAAAACACAGAGATGGAGGATGAGAAATGCTGATGGCCTGCCTCTTCCTAGGAGATACCACAGCCCTCAACCAAGATTCTGCAAGATGGATGGAAAGAGGCATTCCTATGTTCCTGACTGCACATATCAATTCCAAGGATGGAATTGCTGTCATATGGAACTGGGAGATGGGAGGGAGGGAAAAGTCATGGTTCAAATGCCACAGGCTCTCATTTTTCTTAAAGAGATTTGGGAGATTTTCTTGAATGATTTCTTCATTTGTTATATGCTTTTAGGAGAATTTACAGAGATCTTAAATGGTTTATAAATAATTTTCACAAGTTATGGTTGTTTCACTGGGGAGAGTGTCCACAGAGCTCTTCATGCCACTATTTTGGATTTCTCTTCTTACTTTTAAGTTTGGGGCCTGTGCCTAGCTATCTCTGCTTCCTAAATACAGTAGATAAAAGCATCTAAATAAACTATTATGAAGCCCTCTAGCTTTCTCACTTGACTCTTAATTTCCTGTTAAATGCTCTCAGACTTTCACTTTGTTAGGATTTCAGTTAAGCTCAGCATCTTGGTTTACCTGGGCTGCTATAACAATTACCACAGACTAATCAGCCTAAACAACAAAAATTTGTTTTCTCAAAGTTCTAGAAGATAGAAATTTGAATTAAGGTTTAGGCAGGGCCATGCTTCTTATGAAAGCTGTAGGATTCTGGTGACTGGCAACTCATGCTTTTCCTTGACATGTGACACAATCTCTGCCAGCTCTCACTCTGTCTCCTACTGGCTGTGTCCAAATTTCCTCTCCACATAAGCACAACAGTCATATTGGATTAGGACCCACCCAAATCCAGTTTGGTCTCAACTTAAATAGTAACATCTTCAACTACAAAAAAGTTCACATACACAGGACCGAATGTTAGAACTTCAGGATGTCTTTTTGAAGGACACAATTCCATCAATAACTCTCAACGATGGCCATCAAATCCCATTTTCCCATTTTCTCCATACTTTTCAAAATCCTAACAACAATCCCATAGTTTACAGCCCTTCCATTGGACTATCATTCCAAGTAACAACAGAGAGAGTTTCAATAATTGGAACTGTGTTCTACCTCCCACCACTGATGAGAGTCTCATTGCCACTTGAGGGACTAGAAATCCAAGTTAATGTTCAGGACGCTATTACAGAGATCTCTGGGGTCAACACCTGTGGAAAGAATGGCACAGAGGGAGAAGCTAAGTTGGAATGCAGGCCTTACAGCTGAAGCCAATCCCAAGGAGATCTCTGGAGCTGAAACTGTCCATCAGAATTTTCTCTGCAATGGGTCAAAATGTCTGGCCTTTTACCACCTCGTCATTCAGCTATTGGATGTAGGCCACAGCTGAAGGGCATGATCTTGTGTTAGGTGCCTCTCTGCAGCTGAGACAACCCCTGAATGGGCTGACAACTGAAGAAACTCTATGAAAAACCCTTCCAGCAGCACCAAACAAGTCCTTCACTGAAGGTAACTGAGAGTGGGACATCACCATACTCCCCTATAGCCTCGACCTCATCTCCAAAGACCAGGGGAGCTTTCAGACTCTCTAGTACTCTCTCTGATAAAGTACTTATATTATTTTAATGTAAGCAGTGAAATAATTCACCAATTTACCTTTCAGTGTTCCATTTCTCCATATTAGGCTCAGGATGTTAAAAGGCTAAGGAGAAATATTCAAACAGTTCTTGTGCATATATTAGAAGTAGAATGACTTCTAGTACAAGGGGTAGGATTTTTAACTCTGTATTATAGGCAGATAGAACTATTTCCATACGTTTTGTAACCCAAATTTAACCTCTGGTTAAACCCCAATGAGAAATCTAAGGCTCCAAAGAGTTCATCTAGAACTTTAAAGGCAAAAGCAAAGATTAAGACCCAGGTATTTGAATTGTCATTCATGTAGGCTTTTGAATAAGCCTCATAAGGTCTACAATTCTCATTCTGATCTCCAGTCATAGTCGCACATCCTTTTAAAACTTGTGTATAATATCCTATACTCCAATGTAAAACAATTTGTTTTATTATTTGCTTTTTAGGGAAAATATTAGAAAGTTAAAATAATTCTATGCAAAAATGAAGAGATTGCTCTTTACCTTGAAACTATTATTCCGTTATAAAACATTAAACATTTACTCTGAACTAGGTTCTGTTCAAGCAATAGGAACAAAACGTCCCTCACAGTCTAATTGTCAAAGCAAGTAAATAAATATATAATTACAGTATACAGCATTTTAGGTCCTTCAAAAGAGATAACTGCAAGTGCTGTGGAGGTCTCTAGACTAGACTACAAACATTGGGGAAACCTTCCCCCAGGAACTGATATTTGAACTGAAATTGATGGACAGAGACATACTTTAGAAGGACGGGAAATTCACACAAAGCATGATGCTTAAAATGAATGTGGAACTGCTTCTTTTTAGGAGTAAGGTAGATCACTGAAAGAAACAAGACCTATGTTTATTTACTATGTATCAAATGAGCACCTTATTACACTTTATCTAAAAAGTTCACTGAAGGCAAAAAGACAGCACATTACTGATAGTTTCACCATGCTCTATGAGGTTAGAAACAAATGGTTTATTTATTTATTTTTTTTAAAGATTTATTTATTTTATTACATATCTCCCCTCCCCCCCACTGCAGCGACACGCTGAGACTGGTCACTGCACAGGGGCAGCTTTCCCCGCTTGTGGGCGGCTTCTGCTTCTATTCACGGCTGGCTCTCAGTTCGCGGGGAGCTGGCCGCGCTCCATTCGCAGGCGACCTGCCCTGCCCATGGTGGCTTTTGCCTGTCCGTGGCAACTTTTTGCCCTGCCCACGGCGGCTCTGGCCCACCCATGGCGGCTTGCCATTCTCAAGGCGGTCTGCCCGCTAGGAGAGGTCCCCAGGAACCGAACCTGGGGCCTCCCATGTGGTATGCTGGTGCCCTATCCACTGGGCTATCCAGCCGGCCCCAGAAACAAATGGTTTAGATGGGGGTTGTGCACCTGCTTACACAGTGTAGACTGAAGGCTACACTTGCCAACGACTGTCTCCCTCACTGGCCTTCTATGGTGCTTCTGGATGTATCTTCCAAACAGTCCGAACAACATAAAGCATTTCCATCAATGAAGAATGATGAATTTATATGAGCATCAGGAAGCAGAGGCTCTCAGATCCTGAAGGTAAGGGGGCAGGAGGGATATCCAAGGCTGAGGAGAGTGGCTCCCAGAGGATTCCTAAAGTAGGCAGAGGCATTACGGTCCTGTGATCTTGGGAGATGAAGGCATCAAAAGAGAGCAAAAGGAGAACAAAGGTAATCAAAGTCACTTGGTAGGGTTTAGTTTCAACAAGTAATCATGGAAAGAAACGGATGGAAAGTAGGTTTGCAGTTTGGTACAGAAAATGTTAACCACAAACAGGGGTTTCATGGATAATACATTAGAGCATACATAAAACTATCCCCTTTCCAACACATGACTTTTTTAAAGGAAAAGATCAGAATAGGAGAATGCTAGAAGCAGCTGTATCTCATTTTATTCCCATGCCTCATTTAGTGTCATAAAATAAAATATACCCCCTACATTTTGAAATAAAGAAAGAAAATGTAAATGATACAGTGGATTCAGCAAAATCACATACAGAAAAATGAGTTTTTAACTGAAAAAGGCTTGTTGATGTTGGGTGTTGGCCAAGCCATTCTCTCCTAGATGATTTACAGTTAGTAAATGGTTATTTGCAGGCATCTGATGGTTATGTAATCTGAATAAGAAATAATCTTTGCAGTAGGTTTTAGAAGAATGTCACAGGTTTTTTTTCCCCATTTATAGTCACTGACCTACAGTAGGTGGGAGTTTAGTGGCTTGAATATTGGACTGATACTAATAATAAAGACAGCTGATGGGGCCGGCTGTAGCTCAATTGGTAGGGTGCCGGTTTACCAAATGGGAGGCCCTGAGTTCAGTTTCAGGGGCCTCCTTGAGCAGGCAGACTGCTTTGAGAAGGCAAAGCTGCCGTGGGCAGGGCAAGCCCCCGCAAGCAGGGCAAGCCGCCCGCCAGCTGGCAAGGCCGCCTGTGAGCAGGCAAGGCCACCGCGAGGTGGGCTGACTCGGCGGGGCACCGCAACAGGCGGGGGGAGACAAGCAGACACAGAAGAACACAAAAAAAATGAACATAGCAAGAAGAAGCAGAAAGGGGGGGATATATTAAAAAAAAAAGAAAGAAAGACAGCTGATATCTATTGAGCACTTATTCCAGGCCAGTCATTATCCTAAAATCTTTAAATATATTTTCTCATTTTACCCTCCCAACGAGACTTTAGACAGAATGCATTGTCAAGTTGCCTCCTGCCCTGCCAGTCACCTAAAGACTGTGCACCTAACCCACCCAATGCCACAGTAAGTGGCCAAACCAGACAAGGAGCCAGGAAGACTAACTCAGCCCATCCTCTGCCTGCCTGTTAGGTGAAGATTTCCTGTGCTATTTCTTCCTCAACCTGCTATATTTTGATATCACAGGGGGAAACGTCCACAAAAACAACTTTCAATGGGTTAGGAGTGTATGATTTAGGGTGTTAGTATGGAACTAGGAATCAAGAAACCTGTCTGTGTGACCATGTTTTGCCACTGACATGCCATGCCCTCTTTGGCAAGTTCTAACCCTGTATTTCGTATGTATAAATTGAGAATTTAAAAAAAGAAAAGTATAGTATAAAAAAAGAGGAATGATAACCCCCCAATCTTCTTTATAAAGCAAATGTCATAGAATTTTAAAGCTACACCAATTACTCTTGACTACTCA
>PVKH010034724.1:0-11830 GCA_004027955.1 Chaetophractus vellerosus | reverse complement strand
CCTTTTTTATGTCCAAAAGTTTTCCAGATTCAGCTCTATACTGTCTTTTCTGATTTCCTCCACTTAACATTCTCTTTCACATCTTTTGCCACTGCACTTTATTGTCCCTGTTTTGGGTATACTTACTTTCTGTAGTTAAAATTCATTCATTTGGCAAATACTTACTGAGCATCAACTATGTGCCCAATATGGTGCTGTTTTTTGTGTACATGTCATTTCCCCTCTAGACCATGCATCCCCAAGGACAGCAGCCACTTTATTATCCTTGTGTGCTCCACTGTCCTTAGTTTGGTGCCTTACAAAGAGAGGGGTATTACAGATATGTCAAAGTCTGTGAGGGATGCACAGGGTAGAAAATTCCAGTCCTCTTCCATTCCCGCCACACTGGCCTCCCAGCACAGTCCGGCTTAGGGCTTTTCCACTTGCTGTTTCTCATGCCTAGATCATGCCTAGAATGTCTTTTCTCAGACACCTGCACAGCCCACTTCCTTCAGCCTCTGCTCCTGGACCTCTTTTTAAAAATAGCAATCCCCCACCTCTAACCCTGACACTGCCTTTTTCCTCATCTGACATACTGATCCACAATACCATCTGACACACACACGTTTTATGTCCACTCCACCCCAGCTATGAAGAACAGAAGCTCCACGAGGGCAGGACTTTTGTAGTTTCCTCACAGCACCTATCCCCAGCACATAGAACAGTACCTGGTAAATAATACAGGATCAAAACTTAGTTGAATGAATGTATCTAATGAATTCTTTGCTGCTACCTCAGAGGATGCTCAAAAGGTGTTTGATGAATAAAAGCAGACTGATCTGACAAGGCATGTAGGTGTAAAGTAAGAATCTGGAGTCTAACATCCAAGAGAAGGAAGAGAAGGCAAATTACCTCTCCAAGATGCTGAGCAGGCCGTCTCTGCGAGGGCTGTGTCTCGGACTCACTACAAGAATGCTCATCTTCCTCTTCATGCAACACAGAAGAATTCTGGGAAACGGACCTGGAAAAATTCAGAGGGAAAATTGGCTGTATCCAATACCCATTTACATAACAGAACTTAGCCTGCACTCTTACTAACCAGGCCTCACAGAAAGAAGAGGACCACAAGGGGGAAATGTGAGGGGAAGTCCAACCCTTAAGAAGGAGTAAGGTGGTGGGAACAAAGCACCAGAAATGGACTGTGACCTCCACTGGGTGTCAGAAGATCTAAGTTTTACCTTTAGTTCCTTCAATAGCTTGCTGTCTGAACTTGGGAAAAATTACTAATATTTTGAGGGTCTTAATATTTTCATCTATAGAATACTCTGCTTTGCCAAAGAAATCGTACAGTTTACACCTAATTGGATTGAAATGTCCGAAATACATAGATCACAAGGTTCCTTCAGTCCTCAGACCAAGCGATGCTCCCCAAGGGCCTGAATGACCCTAAGGACACTTCCCCCCATCCATGGTGCTCATCCTCCTCTCTCCTATACCCCCATCCAGAAAAAAGAACATAGCAGATAGGTGTCTAATCCAAACTCTCCTAAGTGCCCATACACCAGAGTAAGGGATGGGATAACCTCTGAGGACTAGCCACAGGTCATCAGTGAGACTCAGAACAGCCCAGAGGGTAGACTGGGCCCTGGGCATCCAGGACGTGAGCCAGCAAGGAGGAAGTGAAAGATGGGTTAAAGGCATCTCGTCAAGGATTCCAGGGTCAATATTGTTGAGAGCTGACTACTCACTTGGAGAGAGTCTTTTTGAGCTTGAGTCCTTGGCTGCTGCAGTCAGATAAGCGGTCGAGAGGGGAGAGAGTCCTGACGGGGGGCAGATGGCCATCGCTGCCATAGGAAGGCAGCATTCCTGAGAGGTGGCCATCTCCAAGCACATGAAGTGGAGGGACTGCTGGGGATGGGGTGAGGGGTCCATTGAGGGCCTCCAGAAGAGACACCACTTCATAACCTGGTGGGATGTTCTCTGAGGACTAGAGGAATCAGAGACAGGTTGAAAATTACCCTTCATTTTATGTTACAATGATGTTTCTTACTCTACAATAGAAAATGTTCTCTTTTACATCTGGTCTGGGGGTCTGGTAAGAAAAGCATCTGTATTAGAAGCAGAGGAAAGATAAAATGTCAAAGAATTACATATTCCTAGATCCTGCTTATATATTAACTTTTTCTTTGTAATGTTTATATTCTCTGTAATAGAAATACATGTTTATTACATGGGAATTTGGAAAATACATAAAAGTAGAAGGAAAAAATGACCAATAATCAAATAGCCCAAAGACAACTTTTGTTAACATTCTGGTTTACTGTCTTCCAATTTTCTTACTCTCTACTATATACATGGCTATAATCAATCTATAACAATTTTGTAAGCTGTTGATTTCACTGACCATAAATATTTTCCTTTTTCTGAAACCTCTTCATATTACATCCCCCTTTTATACTCTAAGTTTCCTAATTGTTCTACTAGTTATAAATACCAAGTTGTATCTAACGTTTCCTATTGTAAACAATGCTTTGATGAACATCCTTGTGCATAAATCTTTTTTTTTTCGGGTTATTTTCTTCTTATTAAATACGTAGATCTTAGATTACTAGATATGAATGTTTTTAAGGCTCTTGATATATACAGAGTTGTTTATTTTCTAAAAAATGATCTATCTAGTTATACTCCTAAAAGCAGTAGAGGATGACTATTTGATTGCGTCTCTGCCAGCATAGAGTTTTTGTTTCTGTACTTTTAATTAAAAGATGGAAGTGTATATATCTCATTTAAACAATGTATGTGCAATTCACTTAGAGATATTATTGTTTCCAAACCATAAACATTTCTAATCAAGTATAAGAATAAGCACAAACTGATAAAGGATTTACGATCACACACTTCAAGAAACAGAGCTAGCCTAATTCTAAAGGCTGTTTTGGTCTATTTATTACATGTAAGCTTCCCCTTTCAAGCTGCCAAATCACTCAGGCCAGCCTAAGAGAGGTATCCATTTCTAAGGATATTTCTATAGATGTAGAAAATAGATCTTGTGTTTTACCAAAACATGGAGTAACTTTTAAAAAAAGTTTTCTAATTTGAAAGGTGAGCAAAGGTATCTCATTTTAATTTGCATACCTCCGAAATTTAGTGTGGCTAATTCTTTATAAGATTGTTAAGCAGCCAAGTTTCCTTTTTGGAGAATTGTTTATATCCTTGGCCCATTTATCTACTGTTTTAATTCATGTTTTTTATTCAATGGCAAATATATTAGCTTTTCTTCTGACATATAAGTAGTGAGTACAATTTTTAAAAAAACAACTTGTTTGCCTTTTACTTTGGTCACTTTTTAGACTTCTGAAGTTTAATTTTTTTTTTCAATGTGGAAAAATCTATGGATTTTGTGTGTGTAGTTTTCCACTGCTTTTAAGTTTAAAGAGTTACCACTCCCCCACCTCCAAAGTCAACCAAATGATCATCTAAATTTATTCTAGGTATTTAACGTTCCTGTTTGCTTTTTTCCTAACATAGTTAACTAGCTTACTCCATTTGGCATTTATTTGTTATCTGGTAAGGAGTAAAAGTGTGATAAACTGAATTTTTCTCCCTACATAGCTAATTAATTATAACTCCCTTCCATCAATGGTTTAATCTAAAGACAGACAGTATCTGCTATTCTATGGTTCCCATACTGTCACTTACACTATGAAACTGAGGTCAATTATCTCATCTGCTCGGCGCTCAGTCACTGAATTGGGAGAAAGAAAAAGTTGCCCTTTTTGAGGATTCAAATAAATAAAATAAATTGTATTTAACAACAAAAAAAAACATCCACTTGTTTCTGCTTGTGGGAGTTCCGGAGCTGTACCCCCTCCTCTGGGTATGGCAACTGCTAGGCAGACAGCTGTAACTGGAGAGCAAGCTCCCACGGAGGAAAGGGAGGTTTAGTGATGCAGCAGCCAATTTTCTGTTGTGATGTTGGGTGGTTTTTACACCAAGATGATCTCAGCTGGCTTACCAAACACTTCAGTGTGCCAAAGTTTAATGTTGCCAATGTCATGTAAAAGGAGGAGGAAGGTGAAAAAAGCCAGCAAGAAGACTATAGAGATTTGCTCCACCAGGGGCCATGGTTCCTAGCCCAACTTACTGAATGCTCTTCTGAGTCAGACGTCTGGGATGAGATGATGGGGTTAAAGCTTGTTGGGGACAAAGGGCCCAATTTCTTCCTCATAGCGCGGATCTGAAGCAGTGCCCGGAAAGCTAGGAAGGAGAAAAGAGGCAATCAGTCCATACTGATGCAAGAGGATGAATGAACCAGAACTCAGAAACCATCAGCCCTCCTCCCAGAAGTTCCATCAGTTTGCCAGAAGTGGCACATGTTTCAGTGTTTCAAAACTGCACACCTCACTGGACACCACCTCCTCCCTCCCCTCTGCCGCTCCTGGGGCTTACGCAGTCGGCAGATGGGGCAGTTGTTGGCCTGGTAGCGCAGAGTGTCTGCACAGGTGTTACAGAGGCAGAGATGGCGACAGGGCAGAATCAAGGTGTCGCGGACATCTGAGAGACACACCACACACTCGGCACTGTTATCACTCACTTCGTCCTCAGCCACCTGGTCAGGGAAACAGAAAGATAGCCAGTGGCACAAAGACCTTCATGTCACATACTTTATGTACAAGGCAGCCTGGCTGAAGCACTGAGGCAAGGAATAAGAAACAAAATCTTACGTCTACACTGGACTCTCTGGTTCACCAAGTGTGTTCACATACTTGGTTTCCCTTATTCTGGGGAAATGTTTACCTACAGTTGAGAAGGTAGGACTAACCACATGAGCTACTTGTCTGAGGCTCAGCTCTGGTTCTCTCTGACAGTCTGAACTGCAGGGTAAGATCCAGAAGACCACACAGGTTAAAGTGAAAGGGCAATGAAAGAACCCTGCCAGGAAAGAGTTGAACAGGGCTCTGTAGGAGAAAAGCAAACCCAAACTAACCACCAGCCTGTTTTTGCTCATTTCCAAAGTGATAGAAGCAAAACGATCTGAAATGAGGAACAAGAACCTGCCCTTCTAGGACCTAACTGTTTGGCACACTAAATTCCTAGATCCTGGCTTTGTCAGAGAATATCTTATTCTGCCTCCTAGGGAAAAGAGTACATTCAATTTTTTTGATAAAACTTACTTTAGAGTCTTGTGTATTGTACTTGTTTTCAATTCCATAGATTTCTTGAAGGAGGTAGCTGACCCCATCTACCTGAAGAGCAAACGGAAAAGTTCAAGGATAGGCTAGCCCTCCTGAGAGACAAAGGTGGGAAACCTACCCCCACTCAGTAACCACTGAGTCACAGTGAAAGGAAAATCAAAGCCTGGAGGAGAGGGGATGCTTTTATTTCCTTATGTTTTCTCTTTGAGAGAGGAAAAAATCAAATGTTTAATTCACTCGTTATATTCAACAGAGAACATAAAACTTCACAAATACAACCATAAAACTTGTACTGCAGCTCACTATCATGAAGCATTAAGGAATACTAGAAAAAGGGATGGAAGGACGTGCATCTAAATAGAGTGGTAGGCACTGGAATTCAGGTAATTTTTGTTTTCTTCATTTTGCTTATCTGAATTTTCTAATCTTTATACAATAAGCATTAGTTATTTAATAAAATTTAAGTTTAAACATTAAACCTAAAAGCATAGAAAAATGAAAGAGGAGATGAAGTAGGCAAGGAAAAAGAGGAGGAGGGAAAAATATAGAAACAAAGAGAGAAAGCAAGACCTTGAACAAGAGGGCAACTGAGCTTCCCTCTTCCCCCAGTCACCCTTCTTGGGTCTCTTTCTTAAAACTCCACAGCTTCCAATGCCCACTCCCATTCCCACTATCCTGGGTCATGTCAGGGCCAAAATTGGCCCTCCCCTTGTTTCTTGACACTGAATTCAATTTCCACTTTCCAGTTTGACAAAGTCATTGCTAACGACAATCCAGCAACAAGAAAAGAGATAAAACATTTTTCTTTAGCTGTCCCAGCCTTTCCTTCCTACCCAGACCCTCCAGCTGCCACCTGGAGAATCTGGACTTCCCCATGAGGAAACTCATCAAGGCCTGGCCTCCTAGGTAGCACCCTGGGGTCAGGATCTGTTTTGTTCTCTGCCCTTCTTGAAACTTGTTTTAACCTAGTGATTATATTGAAAAGGGCATTATTAACTAATTTATACTATGGTATTATTGACTACTACTGACCCCATTGAAAGAGGGAGTCCTTAACCCAGAAGAACGAATAATGTAGAATTTCAGATATTTATCACCCATCTACAGAGGCCTGTATTGCATCTCGACTAAGGCATTCTCTACCTCCCAAACAAGCACTCCACATCTCCCATGTGATGGTCTACCCCTCAGCCCCTTCCCCTGCCCCTGCCACCAGCACCACTTTCCCCTCCTTCATCCTCCACATTAACTCTAGTGATCCATCATGTTCCTTCTACCTCTGCAAGAGCAGACACACACTAGGGGTTAGGACTTCTAGCAGACATAAGGATAACCTGCTGGTCCTGTTGCTAGGGGCAGAGAGCCAGCAAACTTTGAATTCTAGAAAATGAATGGTGGGATAAATTAAGTCAAGAGGTCTAATTGGCCCTGAATTGGACCCTGATATTTTAACCTTTTTCTGGAAACGTTTCTTACACAGTATTTAAAATAAAAAGAGTTCTTCCTAAACCTAAATTTATCAGGAGACAATTCTTGTCCTTTTTGTTCTCAAGTTCTTTGCTTGTGATAATGGCTGAAACCTCTTCATATTACATCCCCCTTTTATAAACACCAATGATTCTGGAACAATAAAGATGCCAAACATCAGTATTCCTTTTAGGCCACTCAAGCAGTTTCTAACACACAAAAGCACTCTTTTTTCTTCTTTGAAAAACAGAGCAGGGTAGAGGCAAGGAAGAAGGCACAGCAAAAAAAGTAAACAAAAAAATGGAGGGAGGATACCAACATCCCTGCCCTCAAATACTTACTACTTGTTTCTGTTTGAGGGGCTTCACACAGAAAGTCCCATCTGTGTGCTAGAATGAAAAGATGGCAGTTAGAAGGGAGTTCCTTTGTTACTTCTCTTGAATATCTGAACCCCAGGGGAATTGAGAATTCTATAGACTGTGAACTCTTCCATCTTAAGAACAGGTGACTGAGGCTGAATGAGTGGAAGGTCATGCAGGAAGCTGTTGGGACAGAGCTGAGACTAGACCCAGTGGAGTCCCCAGTGTGGTGCTTTCTCAACTCTACCACAGATGGTGAGTCAGACATATTCTGCTGAGCTCATGCAGCCAGAAAGCAAGGGTTACCCATGCCCTTACATGGAAGAAAGAGTGAAATATTATAATAAAGTGAGGCCCTGTAAAGTTACTCACCTTTTCAAAAGTACCCAGCAATACATGGCAATGGCCAAAATACTCTGAAAGAAATAAAGGCACGTGGATGATGAAGAAGAAAGCCAATCAATACACAGTGCTGTCCATTTATCTTCCCTAATTCTCTACAATCTAGCAAACCAAAATGTGGTGGGCGTCACCTGAAAGGTATGTTATATAACCCCATACTATTGCCACCAACCCAGGGAACTTGAAATCATGCACACAAAAGGATATGGAAACTACTTGGTTGATCCCCACAGAGAAGGGGTGTTGTTCTAGGGCCATAGCTGCTGCCAGGACCATGTACCACAAAAGGGCAGCATATACAGCAAAAGAAGACATAAATTGTCCATACCATCTCCTTCATCCACCACAGCGTGTACCACTAAAGGGTAAACCTCCCGATCTAGATCAAAGCCAAGCTAAAGGGAAAGAAAGAAAAGAAAAAATATGAGGACCTAAAGTATCAAAATGGAACAGCTGTCCATCCAAAGGGAGGTGCTGTCAAAAAGCATTAACCCCCTCTCTGCTCCTCACTCAGCAGTCTCATACTAATATAAGTCCATCTAATTGAAGGCTAACGGTTCATTTCTTCTAAAAAAAAAACAAAAACAAAAACAAAACCTCAGACACGTAAAGCCTTTTAAACTTGTTAAGTTATTTTCTCTAAGCATGAGTTTCGTAAAATAGCCTAGGATAATGGCTACTTTGGGATAGAAAAATTAACAAAGTTAGGTATATCCTCAGTGTGAAATAAAGCAGAACTTATAAGGGCATGGAGAATTGACAAGGCTGAAAGGTGAGCATGCCCTTTGAGCAGAGTCTGGGCAGGCCCTCTGCTGCTGGCCCTTCTGCACACGGGAGAGGACTTCCACCTGCACCAGAGGCAGCTCACCTCCTCTTCAGCCCACTCTGAGGGGTCCACGGTGTGGGAGGGCAGGCAGAACTGCTGACACACCCCGCGCTTGTAGTGCACGGTCTCAGACTGCAGGCTGTTGTCTTTTGGGATGTAGCTATTGATCAAAGCAGGAAGCAAAGCAAAAGTTAGCATCTAGCCCAGAAGGAAGGGGACACTTTGCTCTGTCTCGTTCCTGTTCTCAATTATCATTAGGCTGTAGGCACAGAAAAGAAAAGGCCTCCTTTATAATTCATTTCCTTTGCTCTTCCTTGGTAAGGCTATTAAACCTCTCTATTTGACCCACACATCCACAGAAAGGTAGCTTAGTGTGGGGCTGTGTTTATGTATGTGTGTACATATGTTGGTTTTGTTTTTGTTTTGTTTTTTTTTCTTTTCAGTCACTCTGCTTTCCTTTTTGGGATGACCCTTGGCTAGAGTGTTGGGATACTCAAACTCAAGCCAAGTGATGAAGCAGTCAGCAGAAGAACAGATGAAAAGAAGGATGCTTCTCCTGGCTCCTTGGTGGTACAGTCCAGAGGATGAGGTGGACCCCTAGACAGGTTGGTAAATCTACAGGGACATTTGTTCTATGGGAAGATTTGCCTCCTTCTAATGCCCACCTTTAGAGGCTGGCCTTCCTTTCAGGCATTCTAATAAATAGCTGCTTCCAGTTGCAATTTGGCACTGAAGCCCTGTGCTTCCTATGGCCAATTAATAAAAACTGTTCAAGTCTTAGGACAAAGAACTTCAGAGTGTCAGAGCCAAGAAAGACCTTATTAAACACACGGGGAAACTGAGGTTTAGAGATGGGAAGTCATATGGTAAGTTACTGGCAGTGCCAGACCTAAGACCTAGGCCTTCTGATTCTATTTTGTGTGCTCTCAGGCTAGACATCAATTTCAGATAAATGGGAAAAGTGTTCTTAGCCAGCATGGGACGGTGAGAGGGAGTCAGTGCTTATAAATAAGTATAAGTATGTTATGTTCCATATACATATTAATAAGCTGAAATTTATTGAGCAAGTTTCTTATGTACTAGTACCTTTAGAGTTATTATCTCATTTAATTTCCATAGTAACCTATAAGGGAGGTGTTATTATTCCAAGGCTATTTTTCTCATTTTTTATTAGTTATATATATATATATATATTTTAAAAGATTTATTTATTTACTTCTTTTAATCCATTTTTACCCCCCTCCTTCCCTCCTGTTTTTGCTGTTTTGTGTCCATTCATTGGGCAATTCTCTGTGTCTGTTTCCTGCCCTCTCCTTTCATCCTTCTCCTGTCTTCACCAGGATTCGATCCTGGGAACCTCCGATGTGGGACAGAGGCATTCTGCCACCTGCACCACCTTAGTTCCTGGTTTTTTGGCGCGTCTCGTCTTGGCTCTCCCCTGTGTCTCTCCTGTTACGTCATCATCTTGCTGCGTGGTTCAGCAGGGCCTGACAACTTACCCGCTTGTGGAGCCTGACGGCTCACCTGCTTGTGGGGCCTGATGGTGCACCTGTGCACCTTCTATTTTTTTCTTTATTTTACCGGGAGGCCCCGGGGATCGAACCCAGGTCCTTCCATATGGGAAACGGACACCCAACCATTTGAGCCACACCTGCCGCCTAGGTTTATATTAATATATTTTTAACAACGTCCAGTAACCAAAAGGGCAATGCTGTCATTTATTACTGTACAAAAATGGCATAATTTAATAAGAAAAGGTGAACATTTTGGGCTTTGTAGAAGAAAATTTAAATTCAAGAACCAGATATCATGTGGGTAGAAAAAAGAATGTTTTCCTCCATAGATGAGCACTTAAGGCATGGACTCTAACCTGTCTGGAAAGGAAGTCACTCACCTGGTCTCTTGTCCCCTTACCTGGCAATACCATTCTGGAACTCTTCAGTGGCCTGATAATAGATGGTGATGGCCACCCGAGCATCCGTGTCAAAGGTGAACTCCACATTGTAGTGGACTTTAGCTTTGCCGGCCTCTTCTCCAAGGCTCTTCACTTCCTCAGCACATCTAGAAAACCACAAAAGATGCAGTGTTTTTTTGTCTAGCATATCAGTCTTTTAAAATGTAACCATCATTTTTAAAATGTAATATATCATGAACTTCCCTCCATGGTCATTTACACAGGTCTGCATCTTCATCTGGAATGTCTGCAGGGTCCTTTGTTACCACTATTGTTGGCACTGAGGTAATTTCTGATATTTCACACTGCTATAATTAACATCCTTGTGCATTTGCCAGGTTTTTTTTTTAGTTTAATCAGTTATTAATCACATAGTTTAAATAGTTTCCACAAGGCTTGTTACAAAAAACAGCAGGCCCTACTCCTTCCCCCGTTCCTGCTCTTGATAGGAAGCCACTTTACCTCTTTTTGCAGATAATTTTTGCCCTTACCTACATGTTTCTAAATATCATGCTTAGGTTACTGCTTCTTGATCTTCAGTTTTAGATATTACCTATGGATTTCCTACTATGGAAATGATTTCTTTCCCTCGCCTCACTCTGCACCATGTAGGTGCTCCCCCATCCTCCCAATGTGAGCTGTATCTCAATTTTGTTAGTTCAGTACTTAGACTCTACATTATTGTATTATACAGACATTACTCACAGCTTAGCCAGACTAATCTAAGATTTTTTTCCTGCATAACTTCTTCCCTTAGAGTGAATTATTTTGTTTTGTTCAATTACTTCACTTTCTATGTATTTATCACTAATTCAAACCCAAACTCTCAACTAGCTGTCTAACTCTCTCAAGATGTGCAGATGCATCAGATCTTCTATTCACTCTATCTTCTTGAGGAAAAGGGTCTTTCTGGAGCCCTCTGACCTGCTCCCACCTGGACTCTTGGCCCTTTATACCTGGCACATAGCCACTATCCTGGAATCTCCCTTCCCCATCTTCCTGGTGATGACTCCTTTTTGCCCTTCTCTTAGTGTTTCCTGTATCTCATGGCTTCTTTTTAAAAAATATTTATTTATTTATCCCCCTTCTCCACCCCTCATTGTTTTGAGCTCTCTGTCTGCTGTGTGTTCTTCTGTGTCTGCTTGTCTTCTCTTTAGGCAGCACCAGGAACCAATCCTGGGACCTTCTGGAATGGAGAGAGGTTGCTCAATCTCTTGTGCCACCTCAGCTCCCTGGTCTGCTGCCTATCTTATTGTTTCTCCTCTGTCTCTCTCTTTGTTATATCATTTTGCTGTGCCAGAGCTCAGCATGGGCCAGCACTCCGTGTGGGCCAGCACTCCGTGTGGGCCAGCTTGCCTTTCACTAGGAGGCCCTGGGAATCAGACCCTGGATCCCCTATATGGTAGACAGGAGCCCAATTGCTTGAGCCACATCTGTTTTCCTCTCATGGCTTTCTTGGGTTACTTTTTCATGTTGATGGAGCACATCCTTCACTAGCTTCCTGAACTGGGGGATAAATTCTTTGAGAGCTTTTATTCTACCCTCATACTTCATTGAAAATTTAGCTGAATTAAAAAAGTCTTAGATTACAAATACTTCTTAAAAGACATTTGGGGAAACAGATGTGGCTCAAGCAATTGGGCTTCTG
>PVKH010034723.1:0-11828 GCA_004027955.1 Chaetophractus vellerosus | reverse complement strand
AGAACAGTTTTAAGTGACTAAACTCAAAGCTACCCCTTCCCCAGGGTTTTGATAATTCCTCCTGCCAATTTTCACACTTTACTGAGATTAACTAATTAATCCTCACCAAATACCCAAGAGACGGAATTACAGATAATTCTTTCACACGTGTAAAGCACCTTTTATCTAAAGATTCCTAACACTGATACACTGGTCTCCCTTGACAACACTGCACATTTCAGAGATGACAAGGAAAATCTTCATTACCATTTTATGAATAGAAAATAAAGAAAAAATCCCACTCCAAGACTCAGAGGAGGAGATGGGGATAGCTGAACAGTAGGTGGTTGGCAAGACTAGTACTGGAACACACCTGTGATCCTGGCCACCTGGGAACGTCCAGTGGGACAGATGACCTCCCTCCACTGCTCAGAGCTCTCCCTGTTGTTCCTGCCCAGGGACTGTGTCTGCAATGAGGAGCAGTAGACTGTTCGATGGGGATATTCAAGCATATGTTTGGCTTCCTACGGAACCTCTCATTTCTACTCTCCCTCTTGTCTCCATATCCCTGCTTCTTTGTCACCTCTACTTGGGAAGTTCCATTTGTGATTGAGATGAAGCCTCTGATCCCTGAAATGGAGCCAATGGCCAAATACTATGGGGACGGGAGAACCTAAAAAAAAACTTGACAAAGAAAAGGCTGGGTAGACAGTAGGAAAGATGGAGAAAGTGAAGTCAGTCTGTCAGAGGTCTGGAACCAACATTTAGGGTAAAAGAAGGGAAAAGAGTGATCCACACTATGTAGGCTGTTGATAGGTTTGCTAGGATTTCTTTGTTATTCCCTCTGCAGTAGAGTAATTTTACTCCATTTGGCAGCAGAGGGGGCTGATACTGAGCTGCAGCTGGAGACCCACACAATAACCGAAAAAGAATATTGAATTCCCATCCTGGGGAGTCCTGCTGCATTCTCTAATAGAATGGCAAAAACCCCACAAGTACAAGGGCAGTGCCTAGTGAAGGAAGACAGACCATTATGCCAGTCCCTTCATATTGATTATTGTACTTATGAATCTTTTTGTATGAAATGGAAACTTAGCCTAGTACTATATACTGCTTAAGAATTACATCCTGAAAGCCTCCTTGTTGCTCAAATGTGGCCTTTCTCTAAGTCAAACTCATGATATAAATGCACTACCTTCCCCCCCGCCGTGGGACATGACCCCCGGGGATGAGCCTCTCTGGCACCGAGGGATTATTACCAAGCACCTACCAGCAATACATCTGAAAAAAGACCTTGACCAAAAGGGGGAAATATTAAATACAAATGAGTTTTTATGGCTAAGAGATTTCCAAGTGAGCTAGGAGCTCATTCCAGAGGTTACACTTGTACACGTCTCAGGAGGATCTCATCAACTGCCACAGTAAACAATGCCTCAAACAGCAAGGCTCATGAGGGTCTAGGGGCATCTAGACACTATAGCAGGGCAGACAGGCTCAGGAATTTGGCACCCTGTCAGTGGGCCTTACTTTGGAATTTATGCTCCCCAAGGAACAGAGAGTGTCTGCAACTGCAAGCAAAATAGTTCCATCCATCTGCCCCATGGAACCTAAGCCCCCTCTCAATTAGAAACAGAGTGGGCATCACCATCCCCAAACCCTCAAGATTTAGGAAATGAGCAATGGACTAAAGTAGACTTATTATTATTCTATTATAGACCTATTATTATTATAGCAATGGAAGAACTTTTATCATTGTTATAAGGCAGTGGCCACCAAAGGCTCAGAGAGGAGGGAGAGGGAAGAATAGGTGTAATATGGGGGCATTTTCAGGACATTGGAATTGCCCTGCATGACATTGCAATGATGGATACAGGCCATTACATATTTTGTTATAACCTACAAAATTGTGCAGGACAGAGTGTAAACTGTAATGTAATTATAGTCCACCATTGGTAGCAATGCTTCATTATGTGTTTATCAATTGTGGCAAATGTACCACACCAATGAGGGATATGGTTGGTGTGGGAGGGTGTGGGAAGGGGAGGGGGTATGGCACATGGAAGTCCCCTATATTTTTTATGTAACATTTATGTAATCTAAAGCTTCTTTAAAAAGAAAAATAAAAAATTTGAAAAAACAAAAAGACTGTCTAGGGCCTTACTACCAAGACTCCCCAGAACCACCCAACGCCTGCCTCTTCAGCTCTTCCTTCCACTCTGAAACCAACGCATCAGTATTAGGAATCCTTAGTTAAATATGCTTCCTATGTGTCATACAATTATCTGTAACTCCATCCCTTGGGTATATGGAGGTTCAGGTTGCATACAGTATTTTGCTATTATACACTAAATTGCGATGAACATTCTTGTATATTCTCTTGGTGCCCAGGGATGAGAATTTTTCCAGGGTATAAATCTAGAGGTGGAATGGGTAGGTCATGTGACAGGTGCACCTGCAATTTTTACTCAGTATTATCGAATTGTTCTCCAAAGTGGTTGCACCAGTTTATATTACAACCAATAGTGACTGAATTCCCACTGCTCCATATTCTGACACTGAGTAATGTCCAATTAAAAACTTCTTGACAAGTTAATGGACGCAAAGCGATATCTATTTATGGTTTTAATGTGCCTTTCCCTGACTACTAATATGCTGAGATTTCTTTCACATGTATTCTGGTCATTTGGGTTTCTTTTTCTGAGCATTGCCTGTTTACATCTTTTGTCAATTTTTCTACTGTCATTTCTCTTTTTCTTATTAATTTGAAAGAGTTCTTCATATATTCTGGACACTAATTTTTGTCAATTATGTGTTGCCAACATTTTTTCCTGTCTGATGCTTGTCTTTTTTTACTTTCCTGTTGTCTTTGTTGATGATGATGATGATGATGATTTTAAAGAAGTACTGGGGAATGAGCCTGGGACCTTGTACATGGGACCTTGTACATGCTCAACCCCTGAGCTACATCTACTCCCCTGAATATTATTTTAATGTTAATGTAATTGAATGCAGCAGTCTTTTCCTTTATGGTTTGTTTCATATGGCAGAGGCTACTAGCTGTCCACTGGGGTCTGTCCTTTCTTTCTTTCATAGCAATGGAGTTGCAGCTGGTTGTGGCATGGCATGAGTCTAGAAGTGATGTGTGCAATATCTCATTCACCTGCTTCAAAGGAAATCTCTTTTTCCAGAAGTCCACCCTTCTCCTCTGCAGCAAGAACTAGAGACCCCGGGAAGCCTCACATGGAAGCTGTCAGAGCTGCCATGAGGCTGGGTCTTCTCCACCTTTAATCACTGACCTGGAACCCATCCCTGGACAGTCATAAAATTCTTTGATTTTTTTGCCTAGTGAATTTTGGGGGTCTCTGAGTTGCAGCAGCTTAACCTACTGAGGTCTTAAAGAAGTTTTCTATGTCTTCTTTCAAAACTTTTAAAGCTTTCTTTTTTTCACATTGAGATCTTTAATTTGCCTGGAGTACGGTGAGATGCAATTTTGTCCATATGGATACCCACCTGTTCCAACACCTAGAATTACTGTTTTCCTTCAGGAGAGTGTAGGCCAGAGAGATTAAGAGACTTTATCAAGGTCACACAGCTTGTTAGTGAATTACAGACCACATGAAGAACTAGCATTCATAACATCCTTCCCACATACTGGTTGGCATAATAACAGGAATTTATTGTCTCATGGTTTTGGAGGCTAGAAGTCCAAAATCAAGGTCTTGACAGACTTCTCTCCGAGCCCGTAGCCTTTTGCTGCTGGCTTGCCGCGTCCATTGGGGTCCCTCGGCTTGCGCTCTGCCTCCACTGCCTGGCGATCCCTCCCTTTCTCCTCTCAGGCGCCTCCTGACTTCTGGCTTGTCCTGACTGACTGCATTTGAATTTCCTTTCTTTATAAGGCCTCCGGTAATATGGACTAAGACTCTCCCCGATTCAGTTTGGCTACACCTTAACAAATAATATCTTCAAAAGGTCCTATTTGCAAATGGGCCTGTGCCCACAGGAACATGGATTAGGGTTTCAACGTGTCTTTTGTGGGGGGCATGATTCAACCCCCAACACTCCTTTACATCCACATTGTAGCCAGAAAGAAGAGGGAGAAGGAAGGGAAGGGCATGCTCCTTCTATTTGCCGGCACAACCACATTCCCTTCGCTCACATGCCACTGGGCAGAACTCAGTCACGTGGCCACACCTAGCTGCAGAGGAAGGTGGGAAATGTGGTCTTAATCTTGGCGTACAGTGCCGAGTTAATTATCATCTTACTCTATAGAAAGGGAGACTAGATAATGGCAAACAACTTGCCATTTCTGCCTCAGGCTGATTTCACCCGATGTAGCACAAATCAGAGTGGCTAAGTAGGTACGGTGGCAGACAGTTGAGCCTGGTGATCTACAAACAGAAAGGATTTATTTTGCGTAAATGTGTCAGTGTTGGTGCTGAAAACCACAACCTGCAATTATGTGAGCACAGCGTCAAAAGCAGAGTTGTCTTCAAATGCAAAGAACAGTGGCATGTTCTGATTAGTTTGGTTTGGTCATCACGAATCTCCCATCTCCATCCAAAGAGCCGTCAAGCAAATATGTTGCTGCAACACAACCCTAAGAGTAATTGTGATTTGAGGGGGGTAGAAATATTGCACCAGAACTTGTGTAATTGTCTGAGAAGCGATATCTCTTTTTAAGTAATTGTCCCTCTCCTGTCCCAGATTCTATTTGACAGGGCGTACCATGCCTGGTATTTTAGTTGTCCACTAATTCTGTTCTCCCCTTCTCTCTGGGTATATGGCTAGACTCTACTTCCCCATTCCCCTTGCACTTAGGTGCAGTAATATGATCAAGGTCTGCAGAAGAATGTGTGTCATTCTCTGACCTAGGCCTGAAGGCTGTGGTACTCTCTGTGCTCTCTTCTCCCTTTGCATAGTTTGCAGCACTGATGTGCACGCAACTGAGCTTTGACCATATAGACAGGAAAAAAATGCCCTAGGGGATGGTGGGGCAATAACTTGGAAGGAATTTGTGTCCCTGATTGATCTACTGGAGCAGAGCTGCTCACCTGTCTGGTATGCTCATCTCTTACTGTTACATGAGGAAGAAACTTCTTTCTTCTCTAATCCTCTGTTTTGTTAGGTCTTTTTGTTACAGCAATGTAGCCTTTTAGTGTAACTAATAGGTACATGGTTGTTTTTCTTCTGAGCATGGGACTGTGGATAGGAAGTCCCCTTTCAGCACTGCAAACTGTAACACCGTTTGCACTGGAATGAAGTTGTTCTTCGTGATATACATCACAAAATTATTTCTTCTGCTGCTCACCTTTTAAATTTGCATTCTTTCAAAAGCATCTACTTAAAAGAATTCATATAGCAATAAAAATGTAAAATACCTTAGAATAAGCATTAAAAGAAATGTATAGAATCTATATGAGGAAAACTATAACGTTTTCTGAGGTACATAAAAGTGCTGGATGAATTTAGAGACATATGAAAGATTCAGTTGTGAAGATGAACATTCTCTGCAAACTCATTTGTAAGTGTTAAGCGATTGTTACAAAAATTACTCTGGAATTGTTTATGGATCATGATAGCAATGACTTAAAGTAATTTTGAAAAATAAATGGGTGAGAATAACCAAAAAATATAGAAAAATAAGAATAATTGGGAAGGTTTTCCCTACCAGATGTCAAAATTATTATAATGCTACAATTTGCAAATATATCTGTTAGCATTTCAAGAACAGACTTACAAATTAATGGATATAAGCTAGAAACCCCTGGTAATTGTGCACATACAGACATATATGTATACATACTTCCTATTAGTAGGGAATGGTTAGTTATACTGCTCAATAAATGACTGCGGGATAATTGGTTAGCTAAGTGGAAAAAAGTAAGTTATAGGTTTATCCTTTTAACAAAAGGACTGTTTTTTTTTAAGGAAACTATTTTAAAATAAAGAATATATAGGAAAATATTTATTTGAACTTGGAGTGAAGATATAAAGGCTGAAATCATTAAAAAATATTGATACTAACACAAGGGAGTGATAATAGGGTGGCATATGGGAATAATACACCTAATGTAAATGCTAGGCATCAGACAGAAATATTTTAAGAATCTTTCATCAATTGTAAAAAATTAACAAAGGTAACCACTGTTAAAAGAATAGTACATTTATTTAAAAATTGATAGATTTAACTAGCTAAGAATTTTAAAATTTAAGCAATAAAATAAGCAAACTTAAAAAACAGTTAACTAAGAAAAGTGAAAGAGAAAATAGGAAAATAGCCTACATTTATAAAGAATTCTTTAAATCATTAAGAAAGAGAATTTCACTGTAAAAAAAAACTCAAAGGACCTGATCAGAGCAGTCACATTAGTAAAAACGTAGTATAGCTCTTTATTTTCAAATTGCCAATGGTTTTTAAAAGTTATCATATCTAGTAGTGAAATGGAAATTCTCATACATACTACAGTTATAATTTATCAGACTGTGGGAAAATTTGGCAAAGCATATCAAAAACCTTTAAAATATCTATATTCTTTGATTAAATAGTATGCTTATATGAATTTATTGTATGGAGATATGCAGGGATTATGCCAAAGATTTATGCCATTTATTATAGAGGGAAAAACCAAAATAACCAACAAAAGATATTGTTTGAATATACTATGGTTGGTGGAATTTTGGGCAGCCAGGGAAAAAATCATATTTTTGAAGAAAATGTAATAAACTAGGGAAATGTCCACGATATAAGCATACGTGAAACAAAAGAGGATATGCTGTGGTCTACAGGCCTTCCATGGAATCCCCTCTCCCTGCCTCTGGTGATTTTAGGTGATTTTCACACAGAAAGACCTGAGCTGGCTAAATATTCTAATTTGTAGACCAATTATATATTTTTTAGAAGTCCTCACCAGCTTCCTCTGTACTTGCCCTTTTTCCATTTTACAAATCTGGCATCTCTTCCACGGGGCTATAGTTTATCAGCTACTGCCTCCTGCTATTTCCTTCCTCTGCCTTTCTCACTTCAACGAGCACCTCGATGTCATGGAATTTCTTTTTGGGCAATACTCAGTTTAAAAAGCAACTCCTTATTCTCCACATCGTGTCCTGGGCCCAGTGCCAGCTCGGGATTTGCCAAGCCTTCCTCCTCCTCCTCTCCAACCCAGCCTTCCCCTTGAGTTCCCCGCCAGGCCCTGCATTTCCAGGTGCTTGGAGCATGAAGGGAGTAACCTTTTACTAGCTCTCGGGCCTCCAAGGCAGGGGGCAGGTTACTTGAGGGAAATCACTTATGAACAGAGGACACTGGGGTGGGCGCGGCTTAAGCATTTCCTCGTAGGGCTGCCCGCCCTGCAGAGTCCCCCTGCAGGTAGAGCTGACCCTGTGAGGAAGACCTGGCTCGGCAGCTGTGTTCACCTACAGGCGCCAGGGCTGTGAGATTCTTTCCTCAGGAGGAAGGTGGGTCTTGGTCCCGAACCCCACGGCTCCCTTAATGCGTGTTCTCAGGTCTCTTTCTAGGCTGGAATATCCAGCTGCACAAGGTGATCGCCCATGAACAGACACTTGTTTTACTTGGCATAGCACCGCGTAGATTTAAAAATAATTACCCAACTACAAAGAGTAGCCATTCCCCCTGAGAAGGAGCAGCAGCCCCGCCATGACCAGCGGTGCACAGGCCTGGGCTTGAAGGCTGGCATCCAAAAAAACAGGATAAAGCTCCTGCCCCGGGCCACCGGTGGTGGCCGGTGTGTGCAAGGTGAGGTGGCCGACAGCTATTATTTATAGACCTGGTGGGGAGGGCTTGTGGGCTGCTGGGAAGCCTGCGGCAGTCAGGGACAGCGCTGGCTTTGTTAGAGCCAAGACGACTACGTGCTGGGGGACCGGGGCGTGCCCGTCCCCTGCCGCTGGGGAGGGCTTCCTCTTGCCTGCCTCTTGAATGTAGGTTACAATAAGGTGCAGACGCTGCTTACGAAGTGCTGCAATGGGCTTAGCAGTCCTTGATGTTTCTGAACCACAGCTGCCCAGGGGAGAACCTCAAAATGCATCGCTGTCCTAGGTCAATCTCTACCCTCATTTTTTTTTTTCACTTTTTTTTTTACTTTATTTTGTACATTTAATAATTGAAAATATAAACAATTAGAAACTAAAAAGTAAACACAGATGAATAAATATATACATTTCTCAATTAAATGTACTGGATACATATAAAAGTTTTTTGACTCAAACAATATGTTATACAATATGTTTGGTTCATAGTAACGCATTCATACAGTATTTGTCCTTTTGTGTCTGGCTTGCTTCACTCAACATAATGTCCTCCAGGTTCATCCATGTTATCATATGCTTTACGACTTCATTTCTTCTTACAGTTGCATAATATTCCATTGAGTGAATAGACCACAGTGTGTTTATCCATTCGTCTGCTGATAGACACCTGGGTTGTTTTCAGCTTTTGGCAATGGTGAATAATGTTGCTATGAACATGGGTGTGCAGATGTCTGTTCGTGTCACTGCTCTTAGTTCTCCTGGGTATATACTCAGTAGTGGTATTTCTGGCTCACGTGGTAAGTCTGTATTCAACTTCTTTAGGAATTGCCAAACAGTCCCCCATAGTGCCTGTACTATTCTGCATTCCCACCAAAAGTGGAGAAGTGTTCCTATCTCTCCACATCCTCTCCAACACTTGTAGTTCTCTGTCTTTTTAATAGTGGCCATTCTGATAGGTGTGAAATGGTATCTCATTGTAGTTTTGATTTGCATTTCCCTAATCATGAGTGATGTTGAGCATTTCTTCATGTGTTTTTTTACCATTTGTATTTCTTCTTTGGAGAAATGTCTGTTCAAGTCTTTCGCCCATTTTTTAATTGGGTCATTTGTCTTTTTATTGTTGACTTGTAACATCTCTTTATATACCCTGGATATTAAACCCTTGTCAGATATGTGATTTCCAAATATTTTGTCCCATTGAGTTGGCTGCCTTTTCACCCTTTTGACAAAATCCTGTGAGGTGCAAAAGTGTTTAATTTTGATGAGGTCCCATTTATCTATTTTTCCTTTTGTTGCACATGCTTTGGGTGCAAGGTCTAAGAAACTATCATCTACTACAAGGTCTTGAAGATGTTTCCCTACATTTTCTTCTAGTAGTTTTATGGTCTTGACTTTTATATTTAGATCTTTGATCCATTTTGAGTTGATTCTTGTATTGAGGGTAAGATAGGGGTCCTCTTTCATTCTTTTGGTTATAGATATCCAGTTCTCCCAACACCATTTGTTGAAGAGAGTATTTTTTCCCGTTAGTGTGGGCTTGGTAGGTTTGTCAAAAACCAGTTGACTGTATAGGTGAGGATTTATTTCTGGGTTCTCAGTTCTATTCCACTGATTGATGAGTCTGTCTTTATGCCAGTACCAAGCTGTTTTGACCACAGTAGCTTTGAAATATGTTTCAAGTTCAGGCAGTGAAATTCAGTGGCTATTCGGGTGCACTTACCCTTCCAGATGAATTTGATAATTGCCTTCTCTAATTCTGTAAAGCAAGCTTTTGGGATTTTGACTGGTATTGCATTGAATCTATAAATAAATCAGTTTGGGTAAGATTGACACCTTCACGATATTTATTCTTCCAATCCATGAACATGGAATGCCTTTCCATTTGTTTAGGTCTTTTAAATTTTCTTTTAGCATTGTTTTGTAGTTTTCTGCATATAGGTCCTGTTCTTCTTTGGTTAAATTAAGTCCTAGGTATTTGAGTCTCTTTGTTGCTATTGAAAATGAAATTTCCCCCCTGATTTCCTCCTCAGGTTGTTCAGTACTAGTGTACAAAAACATTACTGACTTTTGCATGTTGATCTTGTATCCTGCCACTTTGCTGAACTCATTTATTAGTTCAAGTAGCTTTGTCGTGGATACTTCAGGATATTCTAAGTACAGGATCATGTCATCCGCAAACGGTGAGAGTTTTACTTCCTCTTTTCCTATTTGGATGACTTTAATTTTTTTTTTCTTGTCTAATTGCCCTAGCTAGAACTTCTAGTACAATGTTGATTAACAATGGTGACAGTGGACATCCTTGTCTTGTTCCCGATCTTAGAGGGAAAGCTTTCAGCCTTACCCCATGGAGTATGATGTTGGCTGTGGTTTTTTCATATATGCCTTTTATCATATTGAGGAATTTGCCTTTTATTCCTATCTTTTGAAGTGTTTTTATCAAAAAAGGATGCTGGATTTTGTCGAATGATTTTTCTGCATCTTTTGAGATGATCATGTGGTTTTTTCCCTTCAATTTGTTAATGTGGTGTATTACATTGATTGATTTTCTTATGTTGAACCAGCCTTGCATACCAGGAATAAATCCCACTTTCTACTGCCATTTTTAAGTTCCTAAATTTGGCACCTCCTCTGCACTCTCTGAGCAAGCTGGGCATGCTTCTCCTTACCGCTCACTATCTTATATTTGAACTATCTATTTATGGGTGTGTTTCCCTCCTAGATGGCAAACTCCTCCAAGTCAGGGACTGTGTCTTAACTCACGGTGGGAGGCCTAGTGCCGGGAGCACAATTGGTGCTCAGTTAATGTTTCACAAAATAGTTTTCAGTCTGTCTTTGAAATGTTCAGTTGAAAATGTTTCAAACAATAGTGATTCCTTGGCAACTTTTTTCATTTAGGGCAGGGTTGATAGGAATATTCATTTAATACAACCACTTTTATTATTTTCATTTTACAAATGAGAAAATTGAGGCATGTAGAAATTAGGCAAATTGTTCAAGTTTGCATAAAGAGTAAATGGTGGAGATTGTCTACTATCTCTTGGGTTGTTGGACCAAAAACAATAGCAATAAAATTGACAAAGAACAGGGTCTTCTGTTATTGCCAAAACACACCTTCCTTGGTCCCACTCCAGATGTTCAGCCCACTTATTTCTTGAACCAGTCCTTGATCTTGGCAGTATGCCAAGGGCCCTTCCTGTCCAGATGGTAAGCCTGGCTTGTTGTTCTGGCCCCATATGCCTAAACAGCCTACCATGGATAGAGGGTGATGGTTAAGATACGGGATATCAAATCAGACAAACCTGGGCTAGGATTCTAGTCCTGTCACTTCTTAGCTATGTCGACCTCTTTGCCTCAGCTTCCCCATATGTAAAATGGGGATAATAGCCATATCTATGCCTCCATGTCCTCATGGGTCAGCTGCTTCTTGGTCACCCCACACCCCTCACACAAGATGACGCCCTTGAACCACACATGCTGAAACTGTGCCAACTCTGGGGAGCCCTTCCTGGAGTGATTGGAGACATGGTTCTGTCACAGGGAGAGCCCTCTGGCAGGGAGGGGCTGAGGGCTTCAGTGCCTTCAGGAGACATCTGCTCAGAGATTTCCTCTGCCTTGCTGTTTGGAGACGAAAGCTTTTCTTTCAGAGGCTGAAGTAAATGTGATAGAAAGAAACGACTTCATGGAAATCACAGTTGTGACTGGCGGAGGGCTGGCAAGGGGACTGGAAGTGGGGTTATGTCCCAGGGGTGCACCTCAGAGGAACCTCGGGGCCAACAGCTCACTCTCTGTTTACTCAGGGGTTTCCTCACTGGGCTCGCTGAGGAAACAGCTTTGTAAGGAAAGGGAAAACATATGGGGCCGACAAGGTAAGATGTATTCAGCAGGCCCAACAAATTGCCTCCTCCTTCAGTCCGAGGGGGAGCACAGAGCACAGTGCTGGCTCAGGGCTGGCCTCACAACTGCAGATCTTCTGCGGGGCTGGCCTTGTGCCACCACCTCCTGGGCACACCTGGTACCTTCCAGGGAGAGGCATTAACTCTTCCAGGCCACCTGGCCCTCTCCGTAATTTCTGGGAGGAAGAAATGTGT
>PVKH010034722.1:0-11828 GCA_004027955.1 Chaetophractus vellerosus | reverse complement strand
AGAAAGTAAAGCTAAAACAGTAACATTAACATTTGAAACTTTCACATTTTTATATTGTTTCTGAAGTTTCTTATACTTTCATATTTTTATATTTTTATCTTGTTGCTAACAAAATTATAAGCCTCTTAGTATCATGCCTATGCTTTTCTCATGGGACTCTTGACTTTTAAATAAATTATCCAGTTATTTTTATCTGCTACTGCATTTTAAAATAACTCTGGTAGGTGTTGTAGGGCAGAAAAAATAATCTTTGAGTTGACAGATGTTATTGGATTTTTAAAGTTCCATTATATCCAAAATGGCTGCATAATTTTTGTCTCAACTAAAAAGAAAGTTAGTTACTTTTCTTTCAAATGCTAATGTTTTTCTTTTCCTAAATCAGTATCATAAGCTAATTTGTTAAACTTGCCTTAGAATAAGATTTTGTTAAATATTTTTTCTTTATATGGATATACACTTTTGAAATTATATGAATAATATGAATAAAATATTTAAAATTACCTCTAAGTTCATGCCAAAACTTAGCTATATTCAGGTGGTGCCTCTCGCCTGTCACCTAATTAGAAAGAATTGACATTCATCACTTATTTTCATGAATCTAGAAGTGCCAAACTGTCTTGGAGACTGATTTAGCTGGAGGACTCAGTCCACATTTCTGGAATTGACATCTATCCTTGTCATCACTCCTGTAACATTCACATGAAGATAGCATTCCTATCAGTGGCAGCTATAATCAAATGAAAAATGTGCTAAAATATGCCCATTAAATTAGGTAAGCTATTGATAGTGCCAAAACAATTATGCTTGCAATGTGCTTCCAAATTCTGCCAAAGAGTGCCTGCAGATTTGAAGCACTCAGGGTACAATTAAAAAGAAAAAATTTAAATTTTCTGATTATAAGAAATTACACATTACATTTTATTTATTAGATACGGCTGGAAACACTAATTGAATACAAGGTTCAAAGCCATGCATGCATCAAAGTACAGTCAAAGACATCATAGATAGAACACAATGGGTGTCTAATGAATATTTGTTTTATGTATGAAACAAAGTACTCATGTGTAACAAGTGAGAGATCCTTGGTGTATTATGAGAAAATGTTTAGAGAACATTCCAAAGCATTTTTAAAATAAATAAATAAATAGTGTCTCTCTCTTTTAATGGGGAAGAAATAGAAATAAATAGGGTAGTGACAGGGAAAGAATTTTACTTGAGGGAAAAAAGCACAAAATACATAAAGATGTAGTGCTATTACCATTGTGCTATGTCCTTGAGTTTCATTAGTAGAGAGCCACACTCACTTTAAATTAATATTTGGTTTGGAAAATCCTGATGGATATTCTTGCTGGATCTTACACATCTTATTTTATGCTTGCCTGTCATCCATTCACAAAATATCTCTACTGAAATTAAACCTCCAAGAAGGGTCAGTCTGCTCTGACAGTTATTGAAGGCCAAGAATGATCCTGTGAAGGAGTCTCCTTTGAAATTTATCATATTCCTCAAGTCATCCTTACTGGAGCCTTAGTTGCCCCGGGGAAGTCCAGGGACGCGTGCTGTGCAGGCTTGGAAAGTTTGTTAATTGCACAAATGCACTTGGCTTAACGGACCAGGCACCAAACCACATGCCCTGGCTGGAGCTGCATTTGTGTGGAGGAAGAGGAGTCTTTTAATCACTTAGTACAACAGTGTCATAAGGGCTCGAAGTCTGCCTCTTGTTATCAGTCCTAGAGAGAGAATAGTTTCTTAAATTCCTTCCAATTTCCACTCTCACCTCCTGCCAATTACTTTATCCAAAGTGACCACAGAATGCTTTTTAAAAAATAATTCTTATAAAATGGATATAACCATTTCCCTTCACTGATTATGAACTTTGATGATTCCTTATATTCCACATATTTATTTAAATTTTATCTGTCATACAGGACCCTTCAAATCTGAAGCCTGACAACCTTTTCAGCATTCACATTTCCTCCAGAGCCTGCAGATCTGCTTACATTGTGGGTTGGGAAAAGCAGATACATTATTCTTTAGTTCCCAGGGCAATAATGCAGTATTTCTTCCCCTTCCAAATTGAGGGAAAAAATAATAAAAACAATAAAAATAGTTAAAAGTTTTGGAGTACTCATTGTGTTCTAAGCACCATTAGAAGCACTTTATAAGATGAAGTAATTACTATTATTTCCATTTTATACAAGAGTGAACTGAGGCAAAGACAGGTAAAGTAATTTACATAATATCACATAACTAGCAAGTGGTGGAACCAGGATTTCAAGTACACAGAGAGCAAGGCAGAGAATCCAAGAATATCTGGATGCTCACATTCCAGTAATGTTATAAATTGAAAGTTTTGAAAAACTGAAACTTAAGATCATTATTAAATCTTTACTTCTATGTCAGCACACTAGTATTTTTTTTAAAGATTAATTTTTCTATTTATTATACATCCCCCCCTTCTGCTTGTTCTTGCTGTGTTCATTTTTCTTTGCATTCCTCTGTGTCTGCTTGTCTCCTCCCGCTGGGGCGACCTGCCAAGTCAGCTCACCTGCTTGCGGGGGCTCACCCTTGCTCATGGGGGCTCACCTTTGCCTGCAGGGGCTTGCCTTTTTGCCCGCGGTGGCTTGCCTTGCCGACGTTGGCTTGCCTTCTTGAGGCGGTCTGCCCGTTCGAAGAGGCCCCGGGGACCAAACCTGGGACCTCCCATGTGGTAAACCGGTGCTCTACCAACTGGGCTACAGCCGGCCCCCCAGCACACTAGTATTTTTTCAAAATAATAGAGTAGTTTCTCAAAATTTTCTGCTGGCTTTCTATAATCCCAAAAAACTTTATCCCATGCACCCTCTCTCACATTTAGATCTTCAAACACACTTTTTGCACTGTCTAGTACACTTCCCACCACCTATTTTTATCTGGTGGCTTAGGGTATAATCAAGATAAAAATGCTTCAAATATTTCTAACAGACAGAATTGAATGCAGGAAGATTGGTTACATGGGAAATGGAGGCGCTGAGAAGCCAAGTGGGGTACAGAGATCAGCAACAGCAGGAAGCCACTATTATGGCTAGGATGTACAATCAGAGACAGGAGGCATATTGTTGAAGCCCAGGTGCCAATTCATTTGGCAGAAGCTGGAACCAGAGTAGGCCTGTCTGTAGGAAGCCAGAACCATGGAGATGTAGCTGCAGAGATACCCTAAGTCTGTGACTCCAGAGGAGGTGGGAACTGATTTCACCATAATAGTGTTTCACATTAAACCTGGGCCTATACAATACATTGACCAACGTGAAAATGGTGACCCTTGCAGAGACCTGGCAGAAATAAATGCAAAACTGCTCCATTGGGAGAGGTCCACCATCCAGAGCAAGTAGGATAAATGGGACTCCTATGGAAAGTCACCCCAAAGGAAAATAACTTCAAAAATCTAAAATTACTGATTACAAGAAGATACAAACCACCACGTGAGAGGTCTGCTAACCAGGAGGCACAATTTACTCCGAAAGGATGATAGATATTGAAGCTATAAAGTAAGAAACTTTTTAAAGTTAAAAGACATAAAGAAATGGACTCCAAAAGGTAAGAATACATAATGAAAATACAAACCACACATACCCAACATTCTAATTTCATTTTGGTAGTTATACCAATAATGTTAGAAATGCTATTAAAGTGCTAGGGCCTTGTGGTGGTTTGAAACTGTATGTAAGCCAGAAAAGGATCTTCTTAAAGCTAATCCATTCCTGTGGGTATAAACCCATTGGAAGTAGATCCTTTTGATGAGACTACTTCAGTTAGAGTGTGACCCACCTCAATAACGACTGGTCTTAATCCTCTTAGCGGAGTTCTTTATAAACAGGATGAATACAGAGAAGCAAGGAGATGTCATCATTGAAACCCGGAAGAGAAAAACCAGTAGATGCCACCATGTGCCTTGTCATGTGGCAGAGAAGCCAAGGATTGCCGGCAGCCAGTGATCCTTGATTTGGACATTTTCACAGCTTCAAATCTGTAAGCTTGTAAGCTAATAAATTTCCATTGTTAAAGCTAACAAATTTCACAGTATCTTCTTTGAGCAGCCTAGGAAACTAAAACAGCCATCATACATATATTTTACTTTATTCTTTCTTCCATGTACTAAGAAATGCTTAAAAATATATGACACTATATGAGAGTCTGATGAGTATGTTTGCATAGATTTCCAGAGTTTTACATTTTTCTTCATCTTTTGGGAGTAAACAAAAGAATAAAATAATGTAAACAAGCAAGTCCATTATATTTCAAAAGTTATAATAGCATGTGGCACATATATAACATCTAGAACAGACTGATATAAAAAATATATCAGGGATGACCCATAGTTGGCTTCTTAATTTCTGGCCCTAATGAAAGCTTTGTGTTGGCTCTAAACTGTAAAGCGAACACTCTCCAATCTGACTAGTAATCCTCCATATAATCTCTTTCAGCATATCACATATTAACCATATTACACCAGTTTATTACAGAAAACTAATAAACACATACTATAAAGAGAAATTGTCATTGGCCACTGATGCTATACTGCCTCAAAGAGAGAAGCTGCTGGACTAAAAAGCAGGATTATTAGTCTTTGTATTTTCCTGCACAATCCTCCCCTGGCTTCAATACATATTCCTTGCTCCCCCTGTTTTTTAAACCCTGGTTCTGAAAAGTCTATATTAACCTAAATATAGTGCAACTGAGTCTCTGCAGTAGTGGTTCTCAATCCCAACTGCACATAAATATACCTGTGGATTCTCTTTAAGTAATTTGAAACCACCAGAGAGTTCTTTTTCTGCTAAGTCTGAAACAGGCTTGCATATCTCTTTTCTTAAGAGGTTCCACTAGTCATTCAGATTGAGAATCATCCAATGCAAGTGCTGCTTTTTTTAAGGCAGCTAGAAGTCGTGCCCATCAGCCACGTATCAGAGCCTCTCTACATCAATTTAAAGGCTATGACTCCTAGAGACAAATCTGGGAAAGAACAAAGAAGTGACAAAGCAAGAAAGTGAGTCCTAGAATTTATGCCCCCAGAAATAAACCTTTACATGCAGAAGGAAAAAGACTCCTATTCTCAGTGACAAAAAGTCATAGCAAATTTTCAGGTTCCAGTTGTTAGAGATATAGGCAGAGAGGGTAAAAGAAAATGCCACATCATTGTACAGAGATCTTCCATGGGAAATGGGCTTTTACCCAAGTAAGCAGCAGATGGAGCCAAGAGCAATCCACGCACTCTATTTGTTGGCTAATTCTAGATCTGGATGAGGCCAACAGAATGGAGGTGGGAAGAATACTTTAAAAAATAAGAAAGAAACTATCATCTTGATCAGATTTCTTCAAGGAGCAGAAATCTTAAAATGATTTACTTTGAAAAGTTTTGAAATATTGATTGGCAAATATTGGACAAAGAGTTATGGTCATTAAGAACAGAAGCAGAAAGCTATAGAGTAGGATAGGATCAAGCCTAAAAGACACTAGACTAATTGTTATCTAATCCTCCATGCTATTGTTGTCTAGCATTTTTGTTCTATTATTACCTTTAATGTATACCAATTTAGTCTTTATTAATTTTTAAAGTCAATATTTTAAATTTACTAATATGTTTTTCCAATTTCTTTGCTGACGATTGTTTTTTGCAATCTATTTCCCTACCAGACTTAACTTGCTTCTTACTGTGCATCTATTGAAGATTCTGTGAAGCAGAAGAATCCCTTAGTTCTTTTTCTGATTATTCTATTATTTTGCACTCAGTCCTGAGTGAGAGAAGGGGTGATTATAAAATTCTAAGTTTTCAATTATTTTCCTCAACACTGAAAATATTTTCAATTTTGATTATTTTTCCTAATGAGAAGTCTGCTACCACTCGGTTTATTGTTTCTCTGTTGATTCTTTATGGTTTTTTTTTCAATAATTTATCTTTTTGTTTGATGTTTTTACTACAATTTGTTTAGGTTTATTTTTATTTATTTTGCTTGGAGCTGTTGGGCCTCTTCAATTTGAGGGCTTATATATTTATTTAGTTTTGGAAAAAGCTGTCAATTCTTCAAATATTGCTTCTATCTAATGTTTTCTTTTTCAAATCCTATTTTATGTATATTAGCTATATCCATGCAGTCATCCATGTTCCTTAATATTTTTCTCATATTTCTCATCTCCTTTAGTCTACCTGCTGCATATGGGGTGATTTTTCAGAACAATATTCTAAATTACTAGTATTCTCTTCAATTAGTTTTAGTTTACTATTTAACCTTCCCATTGATATTTTATTTCAGTGACTATGTATTTAATCTCTATTTGCTTTTTTAAAAAAAATTTCACCTGATTTTATATTGAATCAGGTTGTGGTAGTTTGAAGCTCTATGTACCTCAGAAAAAACATGTTCTTAAATTTAATCCATCCCTGTACATAGGACCTTTTGATAAGGCTACATCAAAATTAAAAAATATTTCAAACTGAATGAAAATATATGCACACATGGAGGATACAGCTATAAGACTGCTTAGAGCAAAATATGTAGCTTTAAAGTTTTGAATGTTTCATTTTGCCCCATATATGGTCTATCTTAGAAGATATTACATGTGCACTTGAAAGGAATGTGTATTACACAGTTGGATGTAATGTTCTATAAATGTCAATAAGGTTAAGGTGATTGAGAATGATGTTCAGATCTTTCATATATCCTTACTGATATTCTTTCTACTTATTCAGTTACTGAGAGGGAGGTAGCGAACTTTCCAAATAAGATTATGGATTTCTCTATTTCTCTTTTTATCCATCAGATTTTGCTTTATGAAATTTGAAACTCTCTTTTTTGGTGCATACATATTTAGAATTGTTATGTCTTCTTGATGAATTATCCTGTTTATCAATCAAAAGTCTCTTATTGTCTCTGGTTATACTCCTTGTCTTTTATTTTACATTTTGATATTTTTCTAGTCTCAGCAGCGTTCTTATGCTTACAGGTTTTTTTTTAAGTGTTACTTTCATACTCTACGTTGAACTTAGAAAATAAAATTTTTCTTTTAAAAAGAGTTTAAGAACACAAAAACATAAAACAGTGCTCAACTAAGTGAAACAATAACATTTGAGCATCTTTTATTCTCTTGAGGTTTTAAAAAAAGTTTTATTGTGGAAATATATATAACTTGAAATTTTCCACTTGTGCACATTCAAGTATACACTTTAGTGGTATTAGTCACATTCAAAATGTTGTGCTGCCATCACCACCATTCATTACTGAAACTTTTTCATCATACCAAACAGAAACTGTGCAATTAAGCCATAACTCCCCATTCCCTGGCATCAGCTCTGGCAACCTGCAACCTATTTTCTGTCTCCATGAATGTGATTCTTAATATTAGCCAGTCTAATGGATGTCATTGTGGTTTCAATTGGCATTTCCCTACTGATTAATAATGTTCAGTGTCTTTTAATGTGCTTATTTCAATCTGCACATTAACTTGAAATATCTGTCTGTATTAGTTAGCCAAAGGGGTGCTGATGCAAAATACCAGAAATCGGTTGGTTTTTATAAAGGGTATTTATGTGGGGTAGAAGCTTACAGTTACCAGGCCATAAATCAAAAGTTTCTTCCTTCACCAAAGTCTGTTGCCATGTGTTGGAGCATGACAGCTGCCGACATTTGCCAGGGTTCAGGCTTCTTGGGTTCCTCTCTTCCTGGGGCTCCATTTCTCCCCGGGTTCAGCTCCTGTGTTTCCTCCACTAGGTGATCTGTAGACTATGAGGCTCTCTAGGCTTTGCCTCGCTCCACAAGGCCAGGTGTGAACTGTCAGGTGAATGGCTCGTCTCTTTTACTGGGGCCTTCTCTCCTACCTCACGACCAAGCTCCTCTGTGTGCTTAATTCCTGGGGCTCCAGCTCAAGACTCTGCATCAGAACTCCAACTCAAAAACTTCAACTCAAAACACTCCAGCTCTGTCCTTTGCCATGTCTTTAATCTTTGATTCCCCACCCACCAAGGGCCGGGGCTCAATGCCCTACTTACGTGGCCCAATCAAAGCCTCAATCATAACTTAATCATGCCCAGATGAACAGACCAGTTTACAAGCATAATCAAATATCTATTTTTGGAATTCATAACTATATCAAACTGCCAAACTGCTATACTGTTCAAATACTTTGTCCACTTTAAATTAGGTTGATTTTTTCTTATTAAGTTTTGAGAGTTTATATACATATTTATAGTTCCTTATTAGATATAAGATTTGCATATATAATTTTCCAGTCTGTGTTTCTGTTTGTCTCTTCACTCTCTTGAAAACATTGGTGTTTTCTTTTTTGAGAATGTAGACTATTTATATAATATTAGTGAAAAACAGACACAGGCATCTAGAAGCCAGAATAAAAATAAGCATGAGCAGTAAACAAGAACAGCGGGCAAAAAAGGGGCTGAATGAGCAACAACAAAATGGGAAATCTAGTAGAAGCGCATCTTGCATTCAGTCATTCAATTCACAAAAGTCCACTGAACAACCAATATTTCAAAAGCAATCGAGCTCATCTTTTTCATTGTTTTATATTTTATCAGAAAAGTTGTAGGTTTACAAATCAGTTATGCATCAAACATAGAAATACAGGGTTCCCATATTTCACCCCATTAATACCTTGCATGGTTATGGAGTATTTGTTACAATGGATGAAAGCACATTTCAAGTAAAATATTAATCACATTCAAATATATAATTCAGTGCTCACAATGTTGTGCTACCACCATCATTATCTATTACCAAAATTTTCCACCATTCTAGATACTCTGTACATTTTAAGCCTTAACTCACTATTTCTTATTCTCACATTGTACCCTAATAACTTATATTCTAGAGTCTGACTCTAAGAATTTGATTACGCTAATTATTTCATATCAATGAGATTACACAGTATTTATCTTCTTGTGTCTGGTTTATTTCACTCAGTATAATGTCTTCAGATTCATCCATGTTATTGCATATATCAGAGCTTCATGACTTTTGTGGCTGAATATTATTGTGTTGTATGTATATAACACATTTTGTTTATCCATTCCCTGGTTGATGAATAATTGGATTTCTTACATCTTTTGGCAATTTTGAATAATGCAGCTATGAACCTCAATGTGAAAATATCTGTTCAAATCCCTGCTCTCAATTCTTTTGACTATATACTTAGAAATGGGATTGGGGGTCATATGGTATATCTATACTTAACTTTCTGAGGAACTGCCAAACTGTTTTTCACTGTGGCTGCACCATTTTATATTCCCACCAGCAATGAATGAGTATTCCTATTTCTCAACATCTTCTCCAACACTTGTAATTTTCTTTTTTTTTTTTTTTAATAGTAGCCATTCTAGTAACTGTGAAATGGCATCTCATTGTGGTTTGGAGTTCCATCTCCTTAATGGTTAATGATGTAGGGCATCTTTTCATATGCTTTTTGGAATTTGTATACCTTTTTTTGGAAAAATTTCTGTTCTTTTGCCTATTTTCTAAATTGGGTTGTCTTTCTGTTGTTGAGTTTAAGGACTTCTTTATATATTCTGGATATTAAACTCTTATCAGATATGTCATTTCCAAATATTTTTACTCATTATGTAGATTGTTTACTTTCATGGTAAAGACCTGTGAGAGAAAAATATTTACCCTTGAGGAGGTCCCATTTATCCATTTTTCCTCTTTTGCTGCTTTTGCTTTTGAAAGAAAGTCTAAGAAGCCATTGCCTAATACAAGGTCCTTGCCATATTTTCTTCTAGGAATTTTATAGTTCTGGCTCTTATATTTAGGTCATTGATCCATTTTGAGTTGATTTTTGTATATAGTGTAAGACAGGGGTAGAACTTCATTCTTTTGCAAATGGACATCCAGTTTTCCCAGCACCATTTTTGGGGAGACTATGTTTTTTCCCAATTGAGTGCTCTTTTACCCTTGTCAAAAATCAAGTGCTCATAAATGTGAGAGTTGATTTCTCAACTCTTAGTTTGATTCCATTGGTCTTTATCTCTGTTCTTGTGACAATATTATGATTCTTTGATTACTGTGGCTTTGTAATAATTTTTTGTTTGTTTTGTTTTGTTTTTTGAGGTACTGAGGGCAGGGATTGAACTCAGGACCTCATATGTGGAAGCTGGTGCTCAACCACTGAGCCACATTGGCTCCCCTGAGTTGGTTTCTTCGTTTGTTTACTTGTTGTTTGTTTTTCTGTTTTTAGGAGGTACCAGGAACTGAACCTGAGACCTCCCATGTGGGAAGCAGGGACTCAACTGCTTGAGCTACATCTGCTCCTTCATAATATGTTTTAAGATCAGAAAGTATGATTCCTCCAAAATCATCCTTCTTTTTCAAGATGGCTTTGGCTATTCAGGGCATATTACCCCTTGTAATGGTTTGAGTTTTATGTAATTATGAATTCCAAAAATATAAATTGGATTATGCTTGTAAACTCATCTGTTCATCTGGGCATGATTGGTTTATTATTAGGGCGTTAACTGGGCTGCAGTGAGTAGGGCATTAAGCCCCAGCCCTTGGTGGGTGTGGTCTCAAGTTTAAAAAGCAAGACAGAGATTGGGAGAAGCAAAATTGGAGAGAAGCAGATTTGAGAAGCAGTTCTGATGTTGGAGTGAGCCGATTGCTGGATAGTCTACAGTTGGGCTTGTGGAGAGACACAACGCATAGAGAGCCTCATAGTCTACAGCTGAACTTGTGGAGGAAACAGAAGCTAAGCCTGGAGAGAAACGCAGCCCCCCGGGAACAGCGGAACCCAGAAGCCTGAACACTGGCGACGTCGGCAGCTGTCTTGCTCCAACACGTGGACTTTGGTGAGGGAAGAAATTTATGCTTTGTGGCCTGGTAACTGTAAGCTTCTACCCCAAATAAATACCCTTTATAAAAACTGACCAATTTTTGGTATATTTCAAAAGGCATCCCTGTTGCTGACCAAAACACCCTTCCATATAAAATTTAAAAAAAAAAATTTTTTTATTTTAAAAGAAGCTTTAGATTACATAAATATTACATCAAAATATAGCTCTCTCAAAAATCTTGGTCTAGCATGCAAGAAGCAGGGGTCCAAGCCATCAGACAGTAAGACTTTCCACAAATCTTTCCTAGATAACTGCATCTTCAATCCTTATTTACAAGTTCCAAGTTTAGTTAAGTCCTCAAATGGGGCACTATCTTCTGGGGACTTATTTCCAGAGGCTTGGAATTTCTGGAATCAGTTTCTGGTTTCTTTGTGCTCAACAATTCAGTCCTCAGCTTATCTTGCTCATCTTACATTTTGCTATAAGCTGCAAGGAGAAGCCAAGCCACATTTACAAGTTACTTTGGAAAGTTCTTCAGCTAAATGCCCAGGCTTGCCATTTTCAAATTCTGCCTTCCATAGACACCAGGAGTTAATCTTGGTAAGTTCTCTGCAACTTTAAAACATGGATCACCTTTCCTCCAATTTACAATAATAGTTTCATCATTTACTTCCAAGGCCTCATAAAAAGTCTTTTTATCTTCCATATTCCTATCAACAGTCTCTTCGAAGCATGTCACAATTCCTCCAAAAAATACCCCTTACCCATTTATAAAACCATGCCAGCATTTTGGTAATTGTAAAAGCACTTCCCCACTCCTTAGTGCCAAATTCTGTATTAGTCAGCCAAAGGGGTGCTGATGCAAAATACCAGAAATCTGTTGGCTTTTATAAAGGGTATTTATTTGGGGTAGAAGCTTACAGTTACCAGGCCATAAAGCGTAAGTTACTTCCCTCACCAAAGTCTGTTGCCACCTATTGGAGCAAGATGGCTGCCATTGCTGCCAAGTGGATTCCTG
>PVKH010034721.1:0-11825 GCA_004027955.1 Chaetophractus vellerosus | reverse complement strand
AACACATTCCCCAAGGGTTGGAGAGAATGAGGTTGCCACTCCAATGCTCTGAGAGGGGTGGTCTGTCCCTCATAGATTAGAGAAGGCCAGGTCACCACCTCACTTTTTTTAGAAGACTGGGCCTGTATGCCAGAGATTAGGGAGAATGTTGCCGCCACCTCACTGGACTAAGGGGATTGAGACTGTACCCCAGAGATTGAGGAAAGAGTAGCCATCACCCCAATGTTCTTGGAGAGTGAGGTTTGGAGCTCAGTCACCACCCAGATGCTTGATGAGTAGAACTGAGAAAATGAACTTTGGGCAAGCCTGTGGAAAGGGGGAAAGAACCCCCATGAAGCTCCAAGGAGGAGAAGAAACCATCATCCTGAGAATGACTCTCAGACTTGGAATCTAATGCCAATGCCCTGCAGGTTTTCAGAACTGTTGGGGAACAGTAACTCATGTTTCCCTCCCAAATTCTCCTTATGGAAATGCAAATGTTTATCCTTTTGTATATTGTCTGTCCTTTTGTATATGTCTGTCCTTTTGTATATTGGAAGCAGATAACTTGTTTCATAAGTTTCACAGGTCTACAGTCAGAGGGGACTTTGCCCCAAGATAAACTGTATTTCCATAAACTTACTGTGATATGATTTTGTACTTAGCATTGTTACTGATTTAAGGTTTTTTTATGTGTTTTTTTTTTAATACTGTAATGTCTTTTGGGGATTCATGGGGTAGAGTGTGGCAGTGTGAGATTAATTATGAATCCCCAAGAGAGAGATTATGTTTGTAAACTAAACTATTGTTCTGAATATGAAACCCTTTGATTGTATTAGATCCAGCTGAAATGGCTTTGATTAAATTATGTTAAGGTTAGGGCTTTGATTCAACCATGTCAGTAGGGCATGATTCTGATTGAGTCTCCACCCCCTTGGTGGGCTGTTATAAACACCCACTCAAGATGACACATGGGAAGAGAAAGAGCACCAGAGACATGGAAGAGGCTAGAACTTGGTCATTTCCATCCTACCATGTGACAAAAAGGAGAAGGCTCAAACAGCTAAAGCCCCAGAAACAGAGATGAACTATTTGCCTGATAGTTTTCAGCTGAGTAGCTGAGAAGGCCCAGAAAGAAAAGAGCCCTATGCAAGCTTACAGTTGATATTGGAAGAAGGTGGGCCCAAGGATCCTTAAGAGGAAGAAGGAAGGAGAGACAGGCAAAGGTTGTCTACTATCTTGCTTCAACTCAGGGCAACTGACTTTGGTGAGAAAGCAGCCTTGAGTTGGACTCTTTAGGGTTTTGTAACTGTAAGCTTTTACCCCCAAATAAATGCCTTTTATAAAAGCCAAAAGATTTCTGGTACTTTGCATTAGAATCCCTTTGGCTGACTAATACAGCAGGGCATTCGTCTGAAGGGCTTTCTTCAATAATCTCTATTTGAATAAAAGGAGTGGAGTGGGCAGGGTAGGAATCAAATATTTTCAAGGCCAAGTAATCTTTTGAGATCAAAAGATGGATGTTTTCTCTTCCAGTCAAATGTATATTTACTTAGTTGTAAAAAAAATAGATCAAAATATACAAATTGATGAAAATCTGTCAGGACATCCAGGAAAGATTCTCAGATGATTAGTTGCAGGATCACACATTTGAGACAATAAATTATACAAAGAGGATGATGAGCAAGATAGAAGCAAATTGTCAATGTGCATTGATTATGCTTCTGTAATATGTATCATACCCAAAGAGAAAGAGAACTTCATGAAAGCAATAATATGTGAGAGATGTTGCCTATTTGATTTTTGGCAAAGCCGGGCATACAATCTTAATGAAAATTATTAATTGATGTCCACAAAAATTACAAATCTATAAGACTACTTTCATGGGTTCTTTAAGCCAAAAATTCATGAAAAACTAACAAAACAAACAACGAGCAAGTACCAAATGCCATTTGGGGAAATTCTCTTGCACCATGGAAGGGAGGCAAAAGGGTTAAAATAGCATCCCAATGAGTTTCTCCAGGCCCCAACCTAAGGCTTTCACTAATTTTTTTTTTTAAAGATTTTTTTTTTTTAATTTTATTACATTCCCCCCCTCCCTCCCTTTCTGCTTGCTCTTGCTGTGTGTCCATTCCTGTGTTCCTCTTTGTCTGCTTTGTCTCCCCCTGTTGCGGGGGTGCGCCGAGATTGGTCCCCGCGCAGGCGGCTTTGCCCCACTTGTGGGCGGCTTCTGCTTCCATTCACGGCTGGCTCCGCTTCAGTTCGCGGGTGGCTGGCTGCACTCCATTTGCGGGCGACCTGCCCTGCCCGTGGCAGCTTTTGCCCTGTCCGTGGCAGCTTTTTGCCCTGCCCACGGTGGCTCTGGCCTGCCCATGGCGGCTTGCCATTCTCAAGGCGACTGCCTGCTAGGAGAGGTCCCCGGGAACCGAACCCAGGGCCTCCCATGTGGTATGCCGGTGCCCTATCCACTGGGCTATACGGCAAGTCCCTCACTAATTTTTTTATTGACCAGAATGGGGTCACATAATGACCTATAGATGTACAGGAGACTGGCAAAGCAAGGTATTTAGCTGGACAAATTTTTACTTAACTGGCATGGCTGTGAATTAAAAAAGGGGAGTGGATATTGAGTAGGCATTGAGCATAGTCTGTCATTGCTAGTGGTCATTGTAGACAAGATGTACTACCTTCACACAACCTTCTTCTATCTACCCTCTAGATTATACACACACACACACACACACACATGCACACTTCATTTTGGGGCTACTCATTTTGCTCACTTACATTCAGCTTCTATGACTAGCTTCAGTTGAATCATTCCATGTAAGGATAAACATATTCTTTGAGGAATATAAGTGTTAGTTACCCAGGTTTCTGTGTCTTTAAATGAATTACTGAGAAGTTCTGAGGTTCAAATTATGGTGCAGGCAGAACCGATATAAAAAGACTTCCCCAGGGTCCTAAAGAAACTTGTAACATTTTCTAGAGTTAATCACATGTAATATTTAATTAATTAAACTGATTGTATTTGGGTCAACCATGTGCCATTCTCTGTGCTAAAGTTATCAAGAAGAATAAACTGAGTCTCTTTCTTCAGAGATCACTACCTGATATAAAAGGTAAGCATGTGAACACACAATTGCCAAAGAGAAAGATATGGGCACAAATTAGAGGAAAGCACAATGGAAGAAATGCTCTCTAATCCAAGAGGGATGCAGGCAAGATCCTAGCTGCCTGGGTCTAGGTCAAGACCAGTTCCCATATTTGCAAATTCTCAGTCTAGTGCTTTTACCACAATCTAAAGGTGACAATAAAAAGAATGGCAATGAGAAACATGCCTTCAATAATATCTCAAAACCTATTTATGAATAAAAATAAAACCCAAAGTGTTAGTCTGAATTTTAATGAAATATTTAGACTACGATTGTGGCTCATCCAAAATGCATTATTTTATCTTCACAGTTTATATAAGTTTCATAGATACAGAACATCTAACAATCTGCTTGTGCCTACTAAAAAACCAATTGCAAAGTAATTAGTAATCAAAAAAATTGTTGTTCACAAAATATGCTAGACATTCCCAGGATGATCTTGAGAAATATTCATTCCTAATGGCTTTCCACACTAAATATTTATAAATTTGAGTAAAGGGAGAGTAAGTATTAATTGACTGCCATACAACAGTAGTCTAAATTTTAAATGCATTTTGGAAATGTGGTTGAAACACCTGATTTTCAAATCATACATTCTTGAGGGTATATACAAACATTTCAGGGTTGTTGTGTTTTGTTTTGTTTTGTTTTTTAATTTCATGGCAGCCCTTAATAATTATGAACTAGATCATATTTCCTCTCTTCCCACTTTCCAAGACTCCCAATTTTCATCAGCATCTTTCCACTCAAGACACCATCTCCAAAATTCCATCCTGTTCCACCTAGAAAGATATTTAAAGTTTATCAAAGAGCATCAAAGTGTTTTCAAAAATCTGATTCCTTTCTCACAGCATCCTTATATGTTTCTATGAGTCATTTTATGTGGGTTTTGTGAAGCTAAGTGACTTTTGTAAGGTCATATGACCACTATGTGACAAAGCCAAGCCTCACTCTGGTTTACTTACTCTAAACCCAGTGTTCTTTCCAATACTCTCAATTCCCCACTAGGTCTTCCTGGAAGTATACTGAATTCTACACAATTACAAGTCAATTTCAATTACTGACATAGGTTTTTTTCTCAGTTATCTCATTTGAAAATAAGTAGTTCTACTAGGCATTCTCTCGAATACCTTGTAGCTCCAATAGACTCCCATTCCATAAATCTATAGTTGCTGAGTTTCCTTCTCCAATCAGGCACCAAAAAAGTTCCTAACATTTGAAATATAACATACAAGTTAGTAATCCAGGAGTATTTATGGACCACCTACTAAATTCTTACACTCTGCTAAGAACAAGACAGACAAAATAAGCTACAGTGTCTGCCTTCTAGGAAATAACAGTTTATTTCAGTAGGTTAAAGTTAATATTGGTACAAAGATGGACTTAACGGAAGCTCTAAAGTGAAATTGTCCTCCTCCTCAGGCTCACGGGAGCCAGAGCAAAGCCTCTCATGCACTAGTTTGAGACAATTCTGGCAAGTGTCCAGTAAGAAAATATCATGTGCCAGGTTGACAGCTATATAGTTTGAATTTTTTTCTTCTGAACAAAATGAGGGAAAATTTCATAAAAAAAATAACCAACACAATATTTAGGAGGAATTTCAGGTTTTAGTGCTTCATTGAAGAACCACACAAAGATGGTTTTAAAAGCCAAATTTTGGAGTGAGACATACAGTTCTGGGTCTTCAACAAATTCTGACAAGATTTCACACACTGTCAGCAGGGTTCTTTTCTCTTCCCCCAGCTTCCCTACAGTGGGAGTGGGCAGAGCCAATGCCCCAACCTCCCTTTACTTAGGGAGCCACTTTGACCCAATTCCAGAAGCCTAAGGGCTGTCCTTAATTAGCATTGTAATTTATATTGCACAATTATGCAAATTGGGTACATAAACAAAATTATCCTTTCAGTTTGGCTTTGCTACCAGAGAAATGCAAAGCCAGTTAAGGGTAAGGATAAAGAAAACAGAATGCATTTGCTTTAATGGAATTCGCTATTTCTTAATTTATCCATTCTTTTGTTTCACTCTGTCACCTTAAGCCTCAGTTATTTTCTTTTCTTTCCCCCATTTTGTTTTTCTTCATTTCATGTTCATTTTTTTTCTTTCTTTCTTTCTTTATCTATACTTGGCTCTTTTCCTTGAGATATTTTCCATCTCATTAATTCTGCTGCAGCAATTTATAACTCTTTGGGCCATTTCTTTGTATTTTGATTATAACTATTATCTGACCATCTAGTTTCCCTTTTCTCTTTGCTCTCAGATTCTCTCCTTTCTCTTGGCATCCCTTTCCATTTACTCTATTTTTCCCTGTTAGTTTGACTTGCTTTTGTAATTGTATAATGCTCCTTGCCAGATATCTAGCAAACGCCCTGAGGATTCAGTGATTTTTACTGAGAAAGCTGAAAATAGGCATGACAAATAACAAAGCTTGGAAGATAGGAAAATTTAAAATACAAAGCCCAATGAAATGGAGTTGGAGGCCAATGCCTAAGGGGCATTAGACAGTATTCAAGTAAGTATAAACCACCAGGTAATCAATCAACAAATCAGCATAACAAAGCTAATTTTCCAATGGTGGATCATATTCCACTTAAGCTGGTCTCTTTAAATAGCCTTAAAATTGTAAGGAAGAACAGAAAATCTAAAATATTGAAGACTAATAGAAAATCTAACCTTCTATAGTGCTGGTTTTGCAAGAACAGTAGCTACTTGCTAGTTGGTGCTTGACAATGTGTGGGGACTGATTTATAACAGAGGTACTTGAACAGAATTGCAAAAAGCAGTGCATTGCTTTATCTGCCCAGAACCAAGGCTCCCCCTGGGAAATACTCCTATAGCCCTCTGGCTGCAGCAACATCAGCCAAATTAAAACATAACCCAAGGGGTACCCATCCCAACTTGGGCAAATCATAGCACTCTCCCTCTGGCTATAATTTTGTCCACTTTGAATAAGATTCAGAGGCCTTATAGAGTCTTCAATACATTTTGCTTGTCTGTCTGCTGCTCTGCCTCTAACTCAAATCCGACCTTTCTCTTATTATTTAAGTATGCTTTAGCCTTTCTAGCCCTCAAGTATCCTCAGCTCATTGCCTTTGCACTTTTAATGCCTTCTTTATGCCTAGAATGGTCTTCCTTGTATTTCCAATGGCTGGTGACTGCTTGTCATCTGGGTCTCTACTCAAATGTCATTTCAGAGAAATGTTTTCTTACACCTCAAACTAATGTTAACCTCCACCCTCTCCTCCTATGCCATCACTCTTCATTACCCTGTTTTGATTTCTTCATAGTATTATTTGATATGGTCATATATTTTCTTATATATGTATTTTTAGTTCAGATAGTATCATATATTTTTACTTATTTATTGCCTGTCTTCCCTCACTAGAATATAAACTCTTGTCTGGTTCACTCTGCATTCCCAGTACCCAGCACAGTGTCAGATGCATTGAGGATTTTCAAAATAAAATTGATTTAACTTAATGAATTAATGATTGTTAGAGAACGGACTATGAGTTAAACCTGGCCAAAGTTTTCTTCCCCCCAGGATCTGTGGTCTTTGTAATCAAAAGTGACTCAAGTTCATCTCTTTTTTGGTGTTGAGGGCTTTGACTAGAAGATATAAAGCCTAGACTATTTTCTACAATGTGAACCAAAGTTAATAAGCCAGAGGGATGTAGGTGGTCAGGAGAGAATGAGTAAAGGGTGGTGGGAGGGGGTGAGGTAGTAGGAGCAGAACAAAGGTAGACACCAAATTCTAACAGTGTTTGTTCCCTTCTTATTTCCTAAGGCTACAGTCCTGTCCTTAGCTTTCATGATATCTCTCCTGGTCCTTTCTATTAATTCCACTTTTTACTTAAACTAATGTGAATTGGGCTTCAATCCTCTGCAACCAATAACACTAACATATAACAACATTGTAACTTGGTGCTTAGAACTTAAAATTGGGGGCAAAATTAGGATTTGAATCAAGATTCTGCTTTTTATTATCTGTATCATGGAAAATCAATTTCTTAATCTCTAAAAATTTTAGCTTCCATATCTAAAGAGAAGAAGGGTAATAATAGAACGTACTTGATAGGGGTGTCGGAAAGAGTAAATGCAACTATGTACTTTAAGTTCCTTAGTATGTCTGATATATACTATACTCCTAATCAAGGAATGTTAAATTCTAGAGCCTAGCATATGGTGAATATTGCTTCTGTGACACACCCTGCATTCCCATTTACTTCATATTTTCTACATTCCTTCTATTACTAAAAATATAACATTTAGAGTTGCACATCTTTACTTTCCTCTATGAAAATTTATGCTGATCTCATCTTTGATATATGGATTCCTGTTAAGCATTGGGGGTGGGGTATTTATGAACGAATAAAATGCTTGTTGCTAAGAAACTGGGAAAGTGATGATATAGACTGATACTCATCAACTGTAAGTTGGCAAATACCACGCAGCTCATCTATCAAGAGAAAAGTAAATTCATAGGATGAAATCCCCGAGGGAAGTGAGTACCATTGTCTAATATAGGAGGGGGGCTATTACAATAAAAACAAAGAGTTGTAAATGAGCATAAAGCCTGGACCGGTCTCCGCCTAGAGGAACCCTTGCAAATGAGACTTAAAATACCACTCTGCCTACTCCCATGGTGTAGGCCTATATCCTGAAGTTGTATCTGTAAAGATCTTGTTAAGTCAAGCTGGCCTTCACCACTTTGATAAACTGGATGAGCCATAACAAGCAGGAGGCGGTGGGTGGGCAAGAGGAATTTCCCAAGGTCTGTAATACTAAAATCCAAGGAGTAATGAAGGCATAATGATAGGATAAAGAAATGAAAGGGAGTAAAATGCAGGATTCTGGTAAGCTAGCATGTATATTTTAAAATATATTTATTCAAAAATAAAAATGAGATTCACTTAATAAAATGAAGATAACAAAAAGTATACAAATGCATTTTTAAAACACACATATAATGTAATGATAAATATTGATTAGAAATGTTGATAATTTTGTATATGTTCTCTTACCTGAACCAAAATTGGAATTTGGAGTCTGCTTCATGTCAGTATTGTTCTCTGATAGGCTTGTAATTCCCAGGCACCATTTAGGAAGAGATGATGGGGGAAGGAGGGTATCTGTGAAACTGAAAGATTGAATATTTTCTAATATTGCAGATCAGAGTAAGTTTAAAACAGATTAGGCACTAAATTTTTTTTCTGCCAAATTTTAAGAGAAAGACCAGTTTGCGGATCATACATTTTCTGTTTAAATCCAAGTGGTAGAGCATTTGGAATATTGTGGCCCTTCCAAACCAGCAGCACCGAGCTAAAAAAAATGTAATGGGAAAAAGCATCTTTCAAAGTCACACAAAAATGTAAAATTGTAATAAATATATTTAGAACATATTTTTGGGTCCCACAGGAAAACTCAAATACATGGAGAGACATGGTGTTGCTATGTGATAAGGTGAATATTATATACTGGTCATTTAAGCCATCCACATATTCCTGATATAGCAGAAATATTGCTGGATTATTATTTTAATACACTATATGAATTATATTTGCTAGTATTTGTTATAGAAGTTTGCAACTACCTTCATAGCAAGGTTGTCCTGTATATTTTATTTTTTTAATCTCCTCTGTTATTCTATTACTCATTTCTAATTATTTTGCTTTTTTTCTCTGGCAGAAAATTTTTAAAAAGATGTCTCATTTAAAAAGGATTTAGTTTTGTCATTCACTTGTTGACTTTACAATTTCTCCAATTCAGTAAAAAAATGATTTAGTTCTGTCCCTAGGTTTTGTCTTTGTTTTGCTATATTCTAGTTAAGTTTTTCAGGTAAAGACTTGATTCACTTACATTTCTTTTTACTGGATTAAGTCTTAAAGCTTAGGAATTTGTATCTGAGAGCAGCTTTGGTAATATACTGGTGGTGAAAAAAGGTGCTTCTAAATAGTCTATAATTATGGTTTTAATTTTCTATTTGTCAAAGTTATTTAGTCAAATTGTTTATTGTTTTTGTTTAATTGTTTCTTTTTAACATCTGAAGCAATTTGGGGTGTTTTTATTAAAAATTTACTTTTAGTACTATTGAATTATGGCCATATGTGATTTCTGTAATTTTTATTGTTTATCTTTTATTTGTTGTTGACCTATCCTGATCTACTTTGGTAAATAACCTATAAATGCTTGGAAAAAGTATGTAGTTTCTATTTATGGATGGCAAATCTTTATAAGTGTTAATTAATTCTACATTTTTATTCACAACAAAAATGATAGTTGTCCTTAATGTCATTTGATTTATCAAAGTATACTAAAGAAAATTCTCTATATATCAATTTCTCTGTATGTCACTAATACTTTTTACCTTTATGTTTTGCTGCTGTTAACAATCTTTGTAGCTTCATTGTAGATTGTACCTTGTAGCAGTACAGAGGCACTCTCTCTGCCAACTGTGGCCTTGAATTTTACATTTAACGATATTTAATAAGGCTTCTGCTGCTTTGTCTTTGTTCGGATTTTAATTAATTAAATAATTAATTATCTATGCCAATTTGTTTTAGTATCTTTTGTGAACTGTCAGTATATAGAGTTTTAAACATAATTTAACTTTTAATAATGAAATGAATATAGACTTATTATCCAAGGAATATGTCTGAGTCATTGAGGGTGATCTTATTTTACATTGTGCTCAACATTTCCTTTTTTCCCCTGATTTTGGTTATTTAAATTATACAATTCTTCTCCCCAGTGATTTGGTAGTGTACATGATTTATATTTTATATTTACTTTATATTCCCTTTTCAAATGTCCACATACATTCTTTCTACTTTATACTCATATCATTATCCAAGCTAAGAATGAAGCAATACATTTGGCTCCTTCCACTTAAGAGGAAAAATCTACTACATCTTTCTTTTTGCAATTGTCCACTCCTGCTCCTCACCCCATATTCACATTCACCTTCTAATTTTTGTAAGTACAATCAATATTTAATAACAAGTCAATATTGTCGTTTTTCTTAGTCTTTTTAAAAACAATTTGTGTCCTTTATTTTACGAAAGGTTTTCATATTTGTATTCAGTTTTGTAAATGTATTGCAAACAATTACAGAAATGCACTTTCATGTTTGCTCACTACTGTGTTCCTGCCCTTCCACAATGCCTGGCATATCACACACTTCCAGAATTCTGGTTAGCAAACCATTGGAAGAGAACAGGAGAAAGAAAATAAGGACTTGAACCAAGTGAAACTTAAACTCCCATAATAAGAGTGTTGTTTCTGTAAGGACATGTTACCACCAAACGTATTACCATGAACATTATGGCAAATCCAGAGAGTGGATTTTGCTATGATAGCCCCGGCTCTGCCGTGGTCTAATAAACATAAATGCACTGTAATGGGAATGAAAACATCACTATTTCCCAAGTGCTAATAGTCTAGGGATATAAGATGCATAAGGGAACTTCACTGTCTTAGTTTCCCACCTACTATAACAAATACTATACTATAAGTTGGCTTAGAAAAGGGAAATTTCGGGAGCTAGAAGGCTAGGAGAGTTCCAAAATTTAGGCGTTAGCAAGGGGATAGTTTCTCTCTGAAGACTGTGGCACTTGGAGGCTGACTTCCCTGGGATACTTAGGGTTCCCTGATTTTTTATCACGTGGGGATGTCCTCTCCTTTCTCTTCTGGATTCTGTTGACTTTCAGCTTCCTCTCTTCTGGGAGGCTTTCTCTTCAAAGTTTCCAGTAATAGGATGAAGGCCCACCCTCATTCAGTTGGGCCACACCTTAACTATAAATAACATCTTCAAAAGTCCCTATTTACAGTGGATTCAAAATCATGGGAATGCATTAAGATCAGGAACATGTTTTGTTTTGTTTTGTTTTATTTCCCCTGGGGTAAATAATTCATCCTACCATGGTTGTTACTAGCTCTTTTAATGGATTCACCTGCAAACTACTATAAACAGTGGTCTCAAACTTGGTTCGACATTAGAGTCACTTGGGAAGAGGGGTCAATTTTTAAATAAAAAAGAAAAATTCCTGATAACCTGGCCTCTTTCCAGACCAATTAAATCCAAGTCTCTAGGGTTGAGACCTTGGGATCAGTATTTTCTAAAGCTCTTCATGTGACTTCAGAGTTCAGCCAAGGTTTAGAACTACTGAACATAAGAAAGACAGTGGAATCTAAACTTTCAGTCCAGTTATGCCTTTGGATACAAGTAAATATAAGGAAGAAGTTTTCTAGATACTTAAAAATTGATGCTGGGAAACAGCACTTTCTCTGGGGACTAGAAAAACTGTATCAAATGAACATCAAAAAATATGACTATTTGAAGAACTGTTCTAAATTATGTAATTTAGTAAGCAATTCCATAATTAACTTCATAAAGATCTTGGTCATCTATTTCTAGTAATAATGAAAAAAGCAGAAGAAAAAAAACTGATAAAATGGCTTAAAAAGAAACCCAAAGCACTTGTAAAACTGCAATAACCATTTTATAATTTTTAATGTGCAGATGAAAAGAATGTCTGTCTCTCTTTGGGGCTAAGAAGAGTAGGGACAAGAGGATTTCTCAAGCTCGTCAGGTAGCTCAGTTAAAATCAACATGGAAAAACGGGGCCCGGCTAGATAGCTCAGTGGATAAAGAGCTCGCTGGGAAACCACATGGGAGGCCCTGGGTTCGGTTCC
>PVKH010034720.1:0-11827 GCA_004027955.1 Chaetophractus vellerosus | reverse complement strand
GCATACTATGGTCTATTGGTTCTCAAACTTGATCTTGTGTCAGAATCATCTGGCTGGCTTGCTAAAACACAGCTAGCTGGGCCCCACCCTGAGTCTGTGAGTCAGGTCTGGGATGGGGTCTGAGAACTTGCATTTCTATCAAGTTCCGAAGCGATGCTGGCAGTGCTGAGCCACTCTTTGAGAACGACTGCCCTAGTCAAAGCTACATAGCATTTGGTCCTATTGAGAAGTCCGTATCTCCTTATAAATTTGCATTGTTTTGCTCCAACAATCTAAAGCTGGCTAGACTGTGTTCATTCTAAAGAGACTGAGCAAACATGAGAACACTATCAAAACTACGTTTCTGAGTCTAGCCAAACCTTGGAGTCTCTGTCTGCTGGGGCATCTAGAATTCCTTGGTGACAACTCTAGCTCTCAAATGACAAGATTCTTCCTGCAATCTTCTCAGGAACTCTGCCTCTCTAGGCTTAGGTCTTAGTCAAGTACAGCCAGATAAGGAAGCAAATTCTCCCATTTGCTCCCAGATACCTAAAACATTTTATGTATCTTAAAACGTTTTGTCCATGTGAAAGAAACATGGCTACCAAGAGATAGGCCCTAAATTAATGCAAATTCACATCATAAATCACTAAGATAATTTGAATAATAGATTTTGATGTGTGAGGAGCATAGGGAGGAGGGAAATAAAGAAAAGAGCACTGAGAACTTTGGGTGCAAAAAGGAGGGGAAAGAGGAGAGCAGGGTTAGCAGAGAAGGAAGGAAGAAAAGAATGGAGAATTGGAGGAGGAGCTTTTGCCCACTTACTATTATGCAAAGAGCTGTCCTGCTCTTCCTTGCCCAATGTCTGTTATTCACCCTTACAAGGAGGGGAAGAAGTTCACAGACATCATTCTAAAATCAAATTAGCATGTAGTCATGGAAACCCCCCAACACCACTAATTTCATTGTTCAAAAAAAAATGTAAAAATACAAAAGCAAACTTCTTTCAATCTTGAAATTAGTTTTGGGTCATAGCAGTATTTGCTGTCAGTCTGTTTAAAAATCTTGATCACTTTGCAGACAGCTCAGCTCTGACTCCCCTTTCAGGGGTAGCAGAGGCAATGGAAACAGATACCAGGGGTCCAAAGGAGAAGAAAGCACAGCTCACCCAACCTGAAATATTTGTCTCACTAAAGCTAAATGATCACATGGAAATTATTATTACTTGATTTTAGGTGAGTTTGATTTTGCCTTTTAAAATTGGTTGCCTTAATTCTTCTTCTGTGTTTTCATCCTTTTTTCCCCCCTTATTTTGAAAGCATTGCAAGAGAAAGCCAGAGAAATAAGAACAAGCTACGGGTGCACGGTGAGTCAACAGGCTCGACCTAGTTTTTCCTTCTGTAGAGAATTCTGCTCTTCAACCTCATCCTGCCTTCCCCTTCCGGATGCTGCCCTGAATTGGCCAACAGGCATATTTAGGGGAAACAAGGCCAGCTGTCTGAGGGGACCGTGGAAAGACCCACTTCTTGGGAAGAGACAGCAAGAGCTAGGGTGAGCGTGTATGTTTGGGGTGGGGGAGGCCATGATTGATGTGTCTGTGTCAATTTTGCAGATTTCCCCTGGGGAGGATGTGTGTGTTTGAGGGGAGCCAGGGGAGGGTTGGTGAGTAGTCCCTCCCAGTGACCCAGAGCCTGCTTTCTTCTGGGCCATTGTCCCAGCTGGGCTCTAGGCCTAGATTTGAACTCTCTTGGTGCAAAATGAAGGTTAAAGCTTCATTGTTTCACTGACATTTTTGTATTTGTGGAAAAATGCAAGAGAGAAAAATTGCTATCAAGGGTAGAAAAGCAAAGTCTCAATGGGCCAGGCTAACCTTCCACAAAGTAGCTAGTCAGGTGGCCATTTTGTGCCATATTGTCCCCATATTTTAAAACAAGCATTGTAAATACTTACTAGGATATTTGAAAATGCCATGAAAAAGTAAAAGGGCTATAAAAATGTGCACATGTTATTATGACTTGAGAACACACTAAACAAAGTCTCTAGGTCCCTGCAGACAGCTTCCCTGATTCAGGCTGAGCTAGTGTCTCTGTGTCTCTCTTTAAGCAGAAAAGTAAACAGGTCTTGCTTTGCACACTTAAACAAACATCATTGTGCTACAGAGGCAGCCGCAGACATGGCATTCAGCATTTGTATGAGCCCTGCCCTCACAGCCCAGTGTTGAGATGTCCCCAACATTGTCTCTATTCCCAGACCTTCTCAAAACCTGCACTCTCTCTCATATATATGAATATGCACACACTTTAATCTTCACTTCAGTTTTTCATGGCAGCAGCCTAGGAGGACACAGCAGAACTACACAAAACAAAATCCTGGGACACAGAGCACTATTAGGCCCATTGTCTCATTTCCCAGAAGTCCACTGTGGCACTATGGATGTTCACCAGACCCATTCCTCTTCTTTCTGGAATGAAATTATCCAGACTCTCTGACAGTTAGTGTGGTCAGTGGAATGTGAGCAAAGAGATGTCCATCACCTCCAGGCTTGACCCATAAGGAGCTTCCATACACAATCCTCACTGTCATCTTGGAAGCCAGAAGATGACAGAGTCTTTGTCAGCCTGGCGCTCTGAATGACGGTGTGGAACAGAATCCCACTTTCTATCAACCAGTTGGATTTGGGGATGTCTTCCACAGTAGCTAGTATACCCTTAATTATTCATTGACTGTCTAGTTGGGGGATCTAAATGACAGACAGTGAAGTACCCTTGAGTTTTCTGGCCACCAACACCTGGATGTATGTTTAATTGCAAGGGGAGCTCTGCTATCAAAGAAGCAGGGAGGCTGCAAGCTGCATGGTTCCCCTGCATTTCAGGATGTTCTTGCAAATGATGATGCAGGACTCTGTGCTATGATTTTGTAGGCAAGGCTTTGGTTGCTTGCTACTCAATTTTCTTTCCCACCCCACACAGTGAGTCACCAATACCTTGTGTATTTCCCTTCCCTTTTTCCTCCTTCCTCTCTTTATTCACAAACATCCCATCTTAGTTAAAGGTTTAATACCCTGAGATTTGTCATGGGGCCGGTAGGCTCTCTGAGACTTCTGATGGGAGGTAGACATCCAGGACACCTCAAAGGGCTTCTGCTGTGCAATCCCGTACAGTTATTGACATTTCCAGAGACTCATTTAATCCATAGAATTCTTTGAGAATTAAATGAGATAATGCATGAAAAGTGCCTAGTGTGGCACCTGGCATACAGGAAGTTCTCAGGACATGTTGATTCTCTTCCTTTTCCTTCCTAAATTGCTGACTCGTTGTACCAATAGCTCTAAATTCAGTTCAAATCCTTTAATATAAAAACTCTTCCCTCGTGCTTTCAGGAGAGAAAGGTATTCCTTGTTTGTGGGCCTTTTTGCACTGCATTTTGCTTGGTGCACTTCTAGGAGGTGTGTCTAATTAAGAAGGGGCATTATTGTTCTCTCAAATGAAAAATCACCTAGGAAAAATCAATCACAACCTCCCCACTTCCCTTTGTGCCCTTCTGTAGGAAAACAGGAAAGCTGACAAGGACGTGAAGAATGGAGGGTGAAGGGAGAGAGGGGCAGACATATGACAGAAAGATTAAATGAGTATTAGGTTGTCGGTGTTATTGCAAGAGCCCTAGCCCCACAGTAGTTATCACTGCACTATTTCACCCCCATCAAATCCTCTTCACTGCCTGGATAGCTAAAGACCAAATAACACCATATCTGCCCTCAGAGAAAAGAGGGGAAAATGTAACTTATATTACCTGTTGACAAGGGACACATCCAACACTCAAACCAATTTTGGGAGCTACCATCAAGGTCATAAATGAGGAAAAAGGAGAGGAAGTTAACTTTGGCAGCTCTTGCGGTTGGCGTGTGTGTGTGTGTGTGTGTGTGTGTGTGTGCGTGTGCACGCACGTGCATGCATGTTTGTGTAGGTTAGTTCAATCCAGCACTTCTCAAGGACCTAATACATGTTAGGCACTGAACCAGCTGGTAAGGTACAAAGGTAAAGTTTGGAGTTTGGCAGAGAGAGAAAGACAAAAGTAATTTTCTATATAATGTGGGAAATGAAACACAAGGGCTATATGAACACAGAGGTGGGGGTGGGGCAGAGGGGGTTTGAAAGGGAATTAATTTGCACAAGCTGGATAGTCAGAGGAGACTTCTTGGAGGAAATGATGTCTGAGCTGAGTTTTCAATAATAAGAGAGACAGGTAAGAAAATTGGGAAGGGCCTCTCAGCTAGAGGGAATGGTTTGGGTGAAACAGCTTCCTGGAAGGGCAGAGAACCACAGATGGGTTGTGGCTGAGTGAGAGGGAAATGGTAGGGGATGTGGAGTCCAAAGGGCCTAGGTTGGAGTCACCGGGGACTATAAGATTTAAGTTCCTCATCTACAAAATGAAGCAAATAATAGTATTTAACCCTCAGGGAATCATTAGGAATTAAATGTTAATTTTAGTGAAAAATGTAAAACATCATATAAATGCCATTAATGTATTCATTCATTAAATATGTGTTGAGAATCTACCATGTACCAGGCACTATTGCAATTAAGCCACAGGAACGTTAGATTGACCCCTGCCTTTGTTTTCTAGCAACTACCATCATGGTGGACTCTACCCAACATACCCCTTCTCTGAAATTAGCTGATTACTGTGAACTGTGCCCATTAAAATAGCACTATCTATTCTCTGTTCCAGAGGAATAGAGGCCATCAATCCATACTTCTCCTGTAGGATTCTTCTCAATGATGTTGAAATTGTGTTGCCAAATCCAGGAACTGGGGGCACAGGTTGTGGTGGACACCATTAGTTCACAACCCGAGTCAGTCCTGTATATGAGAAGCAGTGAGAACCAACCTCCTAAACGCTTCTGTTAGTCCTTGATTGAGAACACTGGCTGCCCCTGGGAGAACTGAATATGACCTTAGCATTGTACTTCTCTGAAGAATGAGTCAGTTTGTAATTGAAGGAGAGCCTCCCAGAGAGGCTGCAAGAAGGCTGGTTAATTTAATACTGGGTCTTTGGAAATGAGCCCCATGTCCTAGTGTCTCATTAGCATAACCCTAACAGGCTTCAGTAATAATTGAGATGAGGATTTGCTGTAGTAAGTGAAATTTTTAACCCGCTTCACTAAACTAGTTTTACTACATGAATCTTAGTCATCAGTTAGCATCAATTACAATGACCTGAGTGTGGGCTCAGCTAAGTACTTAGGACTGAGGGTCTCTAAAGAGAAGGTTGAAGGTGAAGCCTTTGCCTGAAGGGCTTATGCTCCAAAAGTACACACTTAGTAACTGAAACATATCCCTGTCCAGAAACCCTTTCCCCCTCCACTTCATTTTGGCAGTTGCAGACACATCTCAGGAAAGCTGGTTTGCTAAACAGAGAGTGAAGGAGACAGGATTTTACCTATGACCTTCTCCTGGACTGATGGGCGGCTTCTCTTCACACTCTACCATCTACCCACCCAACCCACAGTCACACACACACAGACCCTGACTGTGGCCAGACCAAGACAGAGGAAACTATGTAGCCATACACAGAGGTTGAAGATGAGTCTCAGAGAATTTCTGTTTGGAGATCTGAGGTTTCCAAATTCCAGGAAAATGATTTTGGGGTTGCACATTATTCTATATAAGATGCCAGGAAAGATGAAAACAAAACAAAAATGGATTTAATAGCCTTCACACAGAGGAAACACGTTTCAGATTTGGGATTCACTGTTTTTTGGTCTCTCAGGACTGAGGGTGAAGGAAAGAGAACTAATATTTACTGAGCATCCTCAATGCACCAGGAATTTTACATGTGATCTCATTTAAGCTTCATGACCACTGTAGGAGCTGATAAAAACAAGGTTCAGAGACATGAGATAGTTCACTTGAGCTGATATTGCCACCCTAATATTTCTGACTCCAAAGCTTGGGCTCTTATTATGCCACTTTGTTGTCCTCCGCTGAGCTGTGTCAGGAGAAGGTGGATTCATCCTGAGAATTGTGTTCTTCTCTCTCTGTCTGGTGAAAATCGGGACCAGGACAAGTGTGCAGAAAATACTAAGAATCCAATTTTAGGCATGAAAGGTTTGAGGGGCCTATGAGACCTCCAAGTAGAGATATCAAATGGATTGACCACATGAGTCTGGGGATGCAGAAAGAAATCTGAGTTAGAGATATAGGTTCAGGAGTTTTCAACTTATGGATGACACTTAAAGTTACACAGATATATGAGATCATCTAGGTAGAAAATATTTGGAGACAAGAGGGCCAAGGACTGTGTCCTGAGGGGCTCCATCCTTCATAGATCATGTGGAGGAGGGGATGCTGGTGGTGACGTCTGAGAAAGAGCAGCCACTGAAATAGGAGAACTAGGTGAGTCAAGGGCCACTGAAACCAGGAAAAAGGAAGTTTTAAGAAGTGACTCATCAACACTGTCAAATGCTGCTGCAGAGGTCAAATTCAATGAGGATTGAGAAGTGGTCCTTGGATTTGGCAACACGAAAGTCATTGCTGAGCTTGGAAAGCTCTGAACTAATGGAATGGTGGGAATGATGAGAACAGAAGCCACGCTGAAGTGTGCTGAGGCCTGAACGTGTGGCGAGGGAATGAGACTGAGATGGGTAGAGGTGAATGTCATTAGGTGGACAAAGAAACGAGAGGCCAGGGAGCTGGATGGTTGTTGAAGTCACAGAGAATGATGGTGTTGGTTGTGGTCAAGACAACTGTGAGATGCTCAAGCCTTCCTTCAAGAAGGAGGAGGGATCTGGGAAAGCTGACACAGTAGCTTAGAAGGGGTGGGGGGCATATAGCCAGATAGATTAAAGAAGTAGGGAGATTTTTTACAAGAGGAAAGGGGGGAAAGCCCGCAAAGAATCCTCCTCCCTTCTGTTTATGCACTCATCAACCCATCCATCCATCCATCCATCCTCTGAAACTTCTGTTGAGAACCCATGTTACACAAAACAATAAAATAGAGCCCATATTATGGATTGTAAAAAGCATGGGACTCTATAACAGAGAATCCAGTGGTCGATGATGGACTGAGGTTGACAGGACAAATTTGAGAACGTTCTCTCATGAATGATAACAAATATATAAAACTGATATAGGATGTTAGTGATTGGGTGGATTGGGGGAAAAGTGCACCAAATGTAAAATATGGGCTGTGGTTAGTAGTGGTGTTTTGATGACACTCTTTCGTAGTATATAGTAAATGTTTCACAACAATGCAGGGTGTTGGTGGTAGAGAGATGTATGGGAGCCTTGTATGATGATATGCATGTTTGTTTTGTAAATTCACAAATTTTACTCTACACTTATTGTCTATGCATGTTCATATATGAATTATATACTTCAATAAAATTTTATTTTGAAATGGAGCTCATATTTATCTATCTAAATATTTCATAAAAACTAAAAAAATGTCTAAATACCTAAAATATTAAAGTCTGGAAAAATAATAAATTATTAGCAGAATAAATTCAAGAAATCCTAATTAATGTTTACAAGATTATGTTATCTTTGGCATCCAGGCACACTCACAACCTCAAGCTCAGTATATGCAGAAAATTTACATAGCACTTGATAATGACCTATCAGTACCTGTGCTTTGATTACAAGCAGCTGCTTCTGATTACAATCAATGAATCACTAATTTGTGCTCCGCTACAAAACAGTTGGACTCCATCTATTATTCATTCCTGATGTGATGACCCTATTTGGAATTGTACTCTTAGGATCCCTGTTGCCTTCCTCTTATAATATTTTGATTTGGAAGTTGGGTCTGTGAGCCTCCCTATCATCTAAGGTTACTGGTTAGATCATCAAGTTCATATGACAGGTGAGGACTGATTAACTTTTCAGATTTTTTTTTTTATTCACTGGCTTCCATCCCTTTTAATTTTTCATAGTCTTGGTATGTTAGTCCAGTTTAAACAGTCAGAGATTTGATATGCTGGGACTTGTGTTTTGATCACATAAAGTTTTTCCATAAGGATGAAAATGCTCAAATAATTCAAAAGCCCTAATTAGCCTTGTTCCTTTAAGGTTTCCTTGGAGGGTGAAAGTGGGGCAAAGGGAAGTTCTTCAGGCTGAATTCCTCAGCTTCTTCACCAGATCTGGGTATGGGACATGGAGAGAAATTAGAATGATTTTTTTTTTCTTCCTCCTCACTCTAGAGATGAACTAGATGGATTTCAAGCCCCCAGAAAAATATTGCACTTCACTTAGCATCGGCTGTAAACAATAATCTCCCAGAGAAAAGAGAAAATAATGGCATTTGTTATTAGAACTCCATTATAAGGAAAAACTCCAGTCTGTCCATTAAGTTCTTTTATTGGGTTTTGCACCTCTCCTCCCAATTATTCTGTACTTTAAGGTAGAAGCTTACCACAGTTCCATTTTCAGTGAAGGAATGATCTTGGTGTGCCATCAGAGAAATCAGAAAAATGATTTTGCCTTTGGAGTTGGGAACTTAATCAGCAGGTCCTAACACCCTGATCTGTGTGACTCTCCTATTCCAACAGACTGTGACTTCCTTGAGGACAAGGCCATGTCCTGTTTGTGGGAGTCTTTGTGCTTAGCCCAGGGTGTGCCACATAGTAAATACTGGAGAATTCTTTATTGAATAAATGAATGCTGGCACGTGGGCTACTGGAAGCACTATTAGGTAGGAGCTTTTGGACTGATGGGAAGTGAAGGCTAAAATAAGGGGAAGGCAGGCTGCCTCCTGTTCTGGAGGGGATGAGGATGAGATCTCATAAACATGAAATTCATAAATTAGCAGGAGCCCTGAAAGACAAGCAGCTAATTTTTGGTCATTGGTCATTTGTCTGCTGGATGGAAAGTTTTTGAGTGTGATGCTGGAGGCTACATTCCAATGGCTTTCCAACAAGTACTTTGCCCCCAAAGACTCGGACAGAGGACTGTAAAACACTGAGAACAAGTGACAGTGGAGACCTCTCTTCTCCTTGGCCAGAGCAAGAGCAGGAGGTGATGGTGGGGACAAAAATGCTGTATGAGGTCACCAAGCAGCAAAGTCAAGAATGGCACTGGTGACCACTCAATCCAGAGAAGAGCAAGTACTTTGTACTCAGCTGAGACACTCTGGGGAAAGAGTGAGAACCTTAGGGTTCTTGAGGTCCCAGTGACTTTACTGTCAATGATATGGCCCCCCTAGGCCCCTGACAGACTTCACCCCTATCTCAAGGCAACTGGGCCTATGGAAAACAAGGATTATTCATTGTGACCATGCCTGCTATTTCCCCTCTTTTTACTTGGAATCCTGATCTTTAGCTGGGCACAGGACTGCTCACAATAAAGTTTCTATTTCCTAGCCACTCTTGCAGCTAGATATGTATCTAAGTTTTGGCCAAAATAATATAAGTGAAAGTATTATATACTACTTCTAGGAAGCATCTCAAAGTAAGGAGATATGTCATTCTCTGATTCTTTCCCCTTACTGCTAATTGGAATGTGAACTTGATGGCTGGAGCTTGAGCAGCTATTTTGGATCTTGAGGAGGAAGTCATGTGCTGAGCATGTGGGAGCAACAAGGTAGAAAGGCCCCATTTTCTCATACCTTGGTGTGCCATGTGATTCTTGGGTTGCCTACCTCCAGACTTTTTTTTTCTTTCACAAGAAATGAAAATAAATTTCTAGCTTGTTTAAGCAACTATAATTTTGGATTTTCTGTCATACTCAGCCACACTAATCCTGACACATATATTTGCCAATGAATGGATTATCCTCTCAAATATGTCAAAATGCCAAGTCAATTTTGGAATCACGCTTTTGAAAAATGAAGGCTTATTTGTCAAGGGGACTAAATTAAATATGGTACCATTAAGAAGAACTGTCTTCCATATTTGTCCCATGTCTCAGTTTATACCAGGGGGCCCTAAACAGTAGACTGATATCTATTGGCAGATCTCAAAGTCATACTACGTAGGGGAAGTGACCAGAGCTGACCATAGTCCCCTATCTCTTTTCATCTCCCAGTTTCACTGCCATGCTCCTGGGTACCATTTTGGGTATCTCAAGGCAGTGGGAAACAAAAAGTAGCTTTAGTTTTCAAAGATTTTGGAAAATGGTGCTTTAGGTGAGAATGTTATAGAATTCTCTTTCATGTATTTAGCCAACATTTTTTCTTTGGAAGAACTCAAAGTCTTTTATTCAGCATTTTCCACTTGTTCTCCTACATATATGAGGGTTCAAATAATCCTCTCTATAATAATTGCAATGACTACCATTTATTGGATGTGTACTGTGCTCAGTACTTTTGCAAACACAGTCATATTTAATCCTCACATCAAACATACAAGGTAGGTATTATTCTTCCCATTTTACAGATAAGAACCCTGGAGATCTGAGTTGGCTATAGAGTGGAGCTCCTGCTGGAGAGCTTGGGAGTGTTCAAAGGAGAATGGTTAGTCCTTATTGCAGAAGGAGTAGGGAACAAAGTATCCAATGGAGTGGGTGGAACATGGCTCTAAGAAGTCAAAGACCAAAAACCTCTCTTGAGAGCATGAAATGATGGGGTTAGGAAGGACCATTTTTTAGTAAACAAGGCACCCACATATGCACTGCACAATGCGCTGAATTAATCTGTTCAAGCACTAAAGGGGTCTGTATTTGCCTAGCTCCGTGAACACAGGGCTGAAGTGAGCGTTTTAAAGATGTGGTAGTTTCTACAAATGATACCACTGCCATATATTGCATTCATGTGGAAACCTTATTAGCCATCGAGTCTATACATTCAGTCTTTTGGACTTCACCAACACACTGCTGGCTAGCTATTTTGAAGTTACCATATTATTTCTTGATCATGCAGCCTGGTTATGCATTTTAATATCTAAACATCATCCTAAATCCAACCCTAACACCTTTTTAAATGCTAAAACAGGTCAAGCAGTCCAGAATTCCACGGTATTCTGAAATTATCTCTTTCTGGAGATTTTCAATAATACCCTGATCTGAGGTTTTCATTTTATGTTTCAGTACTTTTATATGATCTCATTTAATTCTCACAAAAGTCTTGAGGGGTAGAGTACCCATTTTATGGATGAAGGAACAGAGAAACAATGCCACATGCATATGGGCATGTGGCTGTTGGGTGACAAAGCTGGGACGAGAAAGTCCCTGGGCCTTTTCTACAGTGCTTAAGAAAAGGGCTCAGATTTGTACTGGCAGGAGGGTGGACCCCTTGAGGCTTCTTCTGGTCCTGAGACTCCAATGAAGTATTTTATCAAACATTTGATTCATTTATTTCTCCCCAGAGGGGTTAAAATTGACCTTCAAACTCATACAGTGTTGGGAATAAAGCAGAGTTCACAAGGAACGACTTAGCATTTTCAGGAATTCAATTCTGGCCCGCTGACCTTCTCTGAGTGGGGAGCAGGGGCCAGGCACTGTGTTGGGTGCCAGGAATTCAAGGACGACTACAGGCACCTTTACCCAGTGACTCACCCCTGACATTTACCAATCTGCAAAACCAGAGCTCGCGGGCGCTGTCCTCACCCAACCCTAGTGCTTTCGGTTTAGGGGATTATTGCTGTATCATGGGTTATTTTCAGAGGATCAGTGGCTTCAAGGAACTGCCCTTTTTTATTTTGTTTTTCCCAAAAAGGTTAGAATAAAGAAAATGCCTTACCCATTTGGACACCCATGGGATGCCAGTGAGTTGAGGGAGGCCTCTGTGAGGCAGTTGCCATGGACAGTCACGTCACACAGCACTGAGTGGGTGGAAATGTCAGCCCTCTGTCCCTGGCAGCTCAGGGCAGGAGTTGTTTCTACAGCAGGATCCATTTGCCCTAATTACTGTTAAA
>PVKH010034719.1:0-11826 GCA_004027955.1 Chaetophractus vellerosus | reverse complement strand
ACAACTATTAAACAGGCAGGAATTATCTGAATCAACTATTTTGAAACTCCAGAGTTCAGGAGAATACTGTACAGCATCCAGGGAAAAGTGGGAGGAAGAGGCTGGTAAATTACAGTAAACACAAGTAAAACGTGCTCTCTGCATAACAGTTACCAGCGCCCATTACCCACTCCCATGACAGGTGGCAGTGGAGTCTAGCCTATGACATAGCTTGCTGGTATCAGCAAGGGACATAAAAATCCACTTCCCCAGGATCCAGGGAGGGCACAAACTGATCATGATCACAGTTTTGATTATTGACTTCAGATCACTGAGGGCCTGGCTCCAAACCACTCCAGACGAAGGCAGTAGAAAAGACTTAAAAAACACTGTTCCCTCAGAGCTGCAGAAGCCAGTTCAAGGACTGCATCTGCTGGGCAGGTCAAGAGGGTGCAGCTTTGGGGAGCTGTTGAAGAAGCAGCTACTGCCCTCCTGTCCCCTCTCTCAGCTCCTCTCAAGGGCAGTTTAGAGCTGGCCAGTGTACCTTTGTGGGTCCCTGGCCTTGTTCTAGCTAAGCTGACTTGAGAAACGCCTCCAGTGTGACACCCTCTGGAATTTGCTCTCCAGGTAAAAGAAGCTTGAGACAAGGAAAACAGTGTAAGGAACAAATGAGACAGACGGCATGGGGCAAAGGCTTAAGTCCTGCTGTGAAACACCCAGAGAGGGAGAAGGTCTGTCTCCTGGGAAGTACAGGGGAACTCCTAAGCCCAATAGCAAGCCCAAGCCCAGAACAAGACACAGGCCCAGAAAAGACAAGAAAGATGCTATACTTTGCATTCACCTTGGGTGGGCCTTCCTGATAGGAGGGTTGACTCTCAAGAAATTCTCTGTCATGTCACCAGCTGGTTACGAGTTCAAGAAACAGACATCTCAGGGAATAAATCCCAGAGTTAACGTTTACAGGATAAACAAAGAAACAGGAAATGGTGGCCTATCCAAAGGAAGAGGATAAAAATCCAGAAAACACCAAGGAAGAAGACTAAGCTGTGGACATACCAGACAAAGACTTTTAAAAAATAATCTTCAATATGCTTAAAGAGAAGAAAGAAAACAAAGAGAAAGAACTAAAGGATATCAGGAAAACAATGAATGAACAAAATGAGAATCTTGGTAAAGAGATATTTTTTAAAGGAAACAAATAGAACTCTGGAGTTGAAGACCACAAAAAGTGAAAGGAAAAATTCTCAAGAGGGTTTCAATATTGGACTAAAAATTCTGAGGAGAGGGAAGTGGATGTGGCTCAAGTGATTGAGCTCCCACCTACCACATGAGGTCCCTGGTTCAGTTCCCAGTGCGTCCTAAAGACAGTGAGCAGGTGCAATGGGCAGGCACAACAAGCTGATGCAACAAGATGATGCAACAAGAGACACAAGAAGAAAAACATGATGAGAGACACAACAAAAGCAGGGAACGGAGGTGACTCAGGCAATTGGGCACCTCCTTCCTATTCCGGGGGTCCCGGGTTCGGTTCCTGGTGCCTCCTAAAGAAACAAGGAAGATGAGCAGGCACAGTGAATACAAACAGTGAGGGGATGGGGAGAAATTAATTTAAAAATTAAAAAAAAAAATTCCCAGGAGGGTTTCAACAGCAGACTGGAGTTGGCAAAAGAAAGAATCATTAAACTAAAAGACAAGACAATTAATATGAGTCAGGCTGAGAAGCAGAAAGAAAAAGGAATGATAAAAAAGTAAAAATAGTCTCAGGGGAACTCTGGGACACCACCAAGTACAGCATCCAGGGAAAAGTGGGAGGAAGAGGCTGGTAAATTACAGTAAACACAAGTGTACAATATATGCATTATGGGAGTCCCAGAAGGAGAAGAAAGACAGAAAAGGGCAGAAGGCATATTCAAAGAAATAATTTTAAACTTTGCAAACTTAACAAAAGACGTGAATCTGCACATCCAAGAAGCCCAGAGAACACCAAACAGGAAAAACTTGAAGAAAAAATATAATACATCACACACTTATCAAAGCGTTGAAAGCCAAGAACAAGGAGAGAGTTCTGGAAGCTGCAAGAAAAAAGCAACATGTTATGTACAAGGGAGGCCCAATTAGATTAGGTGCCAATTTCTCATCAGAACACAAAGAGGCAAGAAGGCAGTGGGTTGAAATACTTACAGTGCTCAGAGAAAACAACTGCCAAACAAGAATTTTATATCCAGCAAGACTTTCTTTCAAAAATGAGAGCGAGATTAAAACATTCCCAGATAAACAAAAGCTGAATGCCTTATTCCCACTAGACTTGCCCTACAAGCAATGCTAAAGGGAGTTCTTTAGACTGAAAGAAAAGGACACTAGAGAGTTGGGTGGGGTAGAGAGTAGGGGGTGGTAGCTGGGGGTAGTGGAGAAGGAGGAGGTGGTGAGTCACTCATAAATGGCTCTGAAGCAGGACCCGAAGCCTAAATTCCAGGAGGGTGAGCGAGTGCTGTGCTTTCATGGGTCTCTGCTTTATGAAGCCAAGTGCCATAAAGGACAAACAAGTGAAATACTTTATGCATTACGGTGGGTGGAATAAAAACTGGGATGAATGGGTTCCAGAAAGCCGAGTACTCAAATACATGGACACCAATTTGCAGAAACAGAGAGAACTTCAAAAAGCCAATCAGGAGCAAGATGAAGAGGGGAAGATGAGGGGCTGCCCTAGGAAAGAAGACATCTGGTCTGCAGCAGAAAAATGTTGAAGTGAAAACAAAAAAGAACAAACAGAAAACACCTGGAAATGCAGATGGTGGCAGTACCAGTGAGACACCTCAGCCACCTCGGAAGAAAAGCACCCGAGTAGATCCAATTGTTGAAAATGAGGAAACATTCATGAACAGAGTTGAAGTTAAAGTAAAGATTCCTGAAGAACTAAAGCCATGGCTTATTGATGACTGGGACTTAAAGACCAGGCAAAAACAGCTCTTTTATCTTCCTGCCAAGAAGACTGTGGATTCCATTCTAGAGGATTATGCAAATTACAAGAAGTCTCGAGGAAACACGGATACCAAGGAATATGCTGTTAATGAAGTTGAGGCAGGGATAAAAGAACATTTCGACATAAGGCTGGGCACTCAGCTACTCTACGAATTTGAGAGATGCAGTACGCTGGAACCCTTGCAGATAGCCCTGCTGCACCACGACCCACCACATCTACTGAGAATATTTGCACGAATTGGAGCAAGGTTGGCTTATACACCTCTGGATGAGAAGAGCCTTGCTTTATTACTGAACTATCTTCATGATTTCCCAAAGTATCTGGCAAAGAATTCTGCAACTCTGTTTAGTGCCAGCGATTACGAGGTGGCTCCTCCTGAGAACCATCGGAAAGCCGTGTGAGACTGCTGACACGCACTTCTGTTAGAATCTCTGTTAGCACATTTTTGTTCCTTGTCCTTTTCTTGTACAAATGATGTACTTTGAAAATGTTAGTGGATAACAGAATTGATGTATGATTGCTTTCTGTTTAATTTAAAACAGAGACAATTAAAGGGGTTATGCTCCTTTATTCTTTTCTTAAAAAACAAACAAACAGGACACTAGACAATGGGGGCAAAGCGGCATAAAGAAATAAAGACCTCCAGTACAGGTGACCATTTGGGTAATTATAAATGCCAGCACTGTTGTATTTCAGTATGTGACTCCACTTCTTACCTCCTACAGTTGTTAAAATGCAAATGCATAAAAAGTAATGATGAATCTACAATTTTGGACATACAAAGTACAAAGCTATAATCTGTACCAAGTATAAAAAAAGGTGGAGGACCAGATTGGTATAGGAGCAGTGTATGGGTATGCTACTGAAGTCAAGTTGGTATCAAAACAAATATGATTGCTATATATTTAGGATTTTAAATTTTTAACCCATGGGAGCCCCAAGGAAAATATATGAAAAATATATCCAGATATAAATGAGAAGGGACTCAATATGGTACAATACAAAAAAATCAAATAAACATGAAAGTAGACCATTAGTGGAAGACTTGAGGGACAAAAAAGTGTAAGACTTACAAAAACTAAATAGCAGATGAAAGTCCTCCATCAGTAGTGACTTTCAACGTAAATGGGTTAAACTCCCCAGTCAAAAGGCAGAGATTGGCAGGTTAAAAAGCATGACCCAATTGTATCCTTTCTATAAGAGACTTGCCTTAATTCAAAGGCTTAAGTAGATTGAAAGTAAAAGGATGGAAAAAAATATAAATATATCATGCAAGTAGCAACCAAAGGAGACTTGGGGTGGTTATAATAATATTGGATTAAAATAGACTAAGTCAAAAACAGTTACGAGGTATAATAGTCAGGCAAAGGGATGCTGATGCAGAATACCTGAAATCTGTTGGCATTTATAAAGGATATTTATTTGGGGTAGAAGCTTACATTACCAGGCCATAAAGCATAAGTTACTTCCCTCACCAAAGTCTATTGCCACGTGTTAGAGAAAGATGGCTGCCAATGTTCAGCCTTCCTCTTCCTCTTAAGGCTCTGTGGTCCCAACTTCTTCCAATATCAGCTGTAGGCCATCAGGCTCTCTAGGCTTTGTCTCTCTCCCCAGGGCTTGATTCTCTCCAGGCTCAGGCTTGCTTCTCTCCACAAGGTCAGTTATAGACTATCGGGCGAACAGCTAGTCTCTCTTCCTGGAGCCTCTGCCCTGTCTATTCCTCTGTGTTCTTCTCCCGTGTGTCTACTTCCTGGGCCCCAGCTCAAAACTATAAAGTCTGTTCTCTGCCATGTCTTTTCTCTGTGCGTCCCTGCCTACCAAAGGGGCAGGGATGCAACATTCTACTGACATGGCCCAATACAAAACCTTAATCGTTATTTAATCAAGTCAAAGTGAAACCCCTGAACCCAACATAATCTAATATGCTTGGAGGGACAGATCAGTTTACAAACATAATCTAATATCTATTTTTGGAATTCATAAACAATATCAAACTGCCACATGAGGGATAAAGACAATCACTATATATTGATAAAGGGGTCACTTCAACAAGATGCAACAATTATAAGTACACTTAACAGCATAGCCCCAAAATATATGAAGCAAATATGAAGGAACTGAAGGAAGAAATGGATGGTTCTACATTAATAATAGGGAAGTTTAATATACTACTTTCAATAATGGATAAACATCTAGAAAGAAAATCAATACATAATACAAGACTTGAGCAATACTCTAAACCAACTAGACCTAACAGACATATATAGACTGCATCACCCAAAAACAGAATACACATTCTTCTCTAGTGCACATGGATCATTCTCCAGGGCAGAACATATGTTAGGCCACAAAACAAGTCTCAATAAATTGAAAAAATACTGAAATCATACAATGTATCTTCTCCAACCACAATGGAATGAAGCTAGAAATCAATAACAGAGAGAGAACTGGAAAATTCACAAATATGTAGAAATTAAACAATGTACTCTTCAACAACTAATGGGTTAAAGAGGATATCGTAAGGAAAATTAGGAAATGTCTTGAGATGAATGAAAATGAAAATACAACATACCAAAATTTATGGGATACAGCAAAGGTCATGCTGAGAGGGCAATTTATAGTTTTAAATCCTTACATTAAAGAAGTAGAAAGATTTCAAATCAGACACCTAACCTCAAAACTGGAGGCACTAGAAAAAGAAGCGCAAACTAAACCCAAAGCGAGCAGAAGGAAGGAAATAACAAAGAAAAGCACAGAGATAAGTGAAATAGAGTATCAACAAAACCAAAAGTTGTTTCTTTAAAAATGCTAATAAAAGAGTCCAGCAAAGTGGCAGGAAAAAAGATCAACATGCAAAAATCAGTAATGTTTTTGTACACTTATACTGAACAATCTGAGGAGGAAATAGGGGAAAAATCCATTTACAATAGCAAGAAAAAGACTCAAATACTTAGGAATCAATTTAACAAAGAAGTAAAGGACCTATAGGCAGAAAACTATAAAACAATGCTAAAAGAAATCAATGAAGACCTAACCAAATGGGATATTCCATGTTCACGGATTGGAGGGTTAAATATCATGGAGATGTCGATCATACCCAAATTGATTTATAGATTCAATATAATACCAACCAAAATTTCAACAGCCTACTTTAAAGAAATAGAAAAGGCAATTACCAAATTCAGTTGGAAGGGAAATGCACCTGAACAGCCAAAAGCATTCTAAAAAAGAGCGACATGGGAGAAATTTTACTGCCTGACCTTGAAATATATTACAAAGCTACAGTGGTCAAAACAGCATGGTACTGGCATACAGATAGACACATCAATCAGTGGAACAGAATTGAGAGACCAGAAATAAACCATCACCTCTATGGTCAACAGGTTTTTGACAAACCTACTAAGTCCGTGTTAACGGGACAAAACATTCTCTTCAACAAACAGTGCTGGGAGAACTGGATATCTAGAACCAAAAGAATGAAAGGGTACCCCTATCTCACTCTCTATATAAGAATCAACTCAAAATGGATCAAAAGCCTAAATATAAAATCCAGGACCATACAACTTCCAGAAGAAAATGTAGAGAAATATCTTAAATACCTTGTGGTAGGTGGTGGTTTTTTGGACTTTACACCTAAAACATGTGCAACAAAAGAAAAAATAGATAAAGGGGATCTCCTCAAAATTTAACACTTTTGTACCTCACAAGACTTTGTCAAAAGGGTGAAAAAGCAGCCAAATCAATGGGAGAAAATATTTGGAAATCACATGTCTGATAAGGGTTTAATATCCAGGATATATAAAGAGATGTTACAACTCAACAAAAAAAAAAATGATCCGATTAAAAAATGGGCAAAAGACTTCAACAGACTTTTGTCCAAAGAAGAAATACAAATGGCAAAAAAAAGACATGAAAAAATGTTCAACATCACTAATGATTAGGGAAATGCAAATCAAAACTACAATGAGATATCATTTCACACCTATCAGAATGGCCACTATTAAAAATACAGAGAACAACAAGTGTTGGAGAGGATGTGGAGAGATAGGAACACTGATTCACTGTTGGTGGGAATGCAGAATGGTACAGCCACTGTGGAGCACTGTTTGGCAGTTCCTAAAGAAGTTGAATATAGACTTGCCATGTGGTATATACCCAGAAGACCTGAGAGCAGGGACATGAACAGACATCTGCACACTGATATTCAGAGCGGTGTTGTTCACCACTGCCAAAAGATGGAAACAACCCAGGTGTCCATCAACCAATGAATGGATAAACAAACTGTGGTGTATACACACGATGGAATATTATGCAGCTGTAAGAAGAAATGAAATCGTGAAGGATGTGACGACATGGATGAACCTAGAGGACACTATGTTGAATGAAGCAAACCAGACACAAAAGGATAAATACTATATGATTGTGTTACTATGAACTAAATATATTGTTTAACATGTTGTATAATTCCATTTAAAAACAACAACAACGAAAAAAGCAGCATGTTACTGGCACAAGGACAGGTAAATAGACCAATAGAATCAAACTGAGAGCTCAGAAGTCAACCTTCACACTTATGGCCTACTGAATTTTGACAAGGGGACAAAGACCACCTAATTGTGAAAGATCAGTCTCTTCAACACATGGTGCTGGGAAAACTGGATCTCAATTTGCAAAAGAAAGAAGGAGGACCCCTATCTCATATCATATACTAAAATCTACTCAAAATGGAGCAAAGACCCAAATATAGAAGCCAGAACTATAAAACACCTAGAAGAAGCTGTACAGAAGCATATTCAGGACCTTGCATTAGGCAACGGTTTCTTAGACTTTACACTCAAAGCACAAGCAACAAAAGAAAAAGTAGATAAATGGGACCTCAACAAAATTTAAAATGTCTGTGACTCAAAGGACTTTATCATGAAAGTAAAACAACCACCTACTTAATGGGAGGAAAGCACATATCCAATAAGGGTTTAGTATGCAGAATATATAAAGGAATCCTACCACTCAACAACAGAAAGACAAACCATCCAGTTAAAAAACGGACACAAAACTTGAAAAGACATTTCTCCAAAGAAGATATGCAAATGGCCAAAAAAGTACATGAGAAGATGCTCAATATCATTAGCCATTAGGGAAATGCAAATCAAAACCACAATGCTATACCATTTCATACCTACTAAAATGGTTACTATTTACAAAATGGAAAATTACAAGTGATAGAGAGGATGTGGATAAATAGGAACACTCATGCATTGCTGGTGGGAATGTAAAATGGTGCAGCTGCTGTGGAAGATAGTTCAGCAGCTCCTCAGAAAATTAAGCAAAGAACTACCATATGACCCAGCAATCCCACTACTCTGTATGTACCCAAAAGAATTGAAAGCAGGAACTTGGACAGAAATTTGCACACCGATGTTCATGTGGCATTATTCGCAATTTCCAAAAGACAGAAACAACCCAAGTGTCCAAAAACTGATGAATAAACAAAATGTAGTCTAGACATACAATGGAATATTATTTGCCTATAAAAACAAATGAAGTTTTGATACATATGACAACACGGATGAACCTTGAGGACATCATGTTGAGTAAAATAATCCAGACACCAAAGGACAAATATTGTATGAGCTCACTGATTTGAAATAATCAGAATAAGCAAACTCAAAGAGTCAGAATCTAGACTATAGGTTCCCAGGGGCCAGGAGGGGGTGGGGGGTGTTTGGGTAGGGTATGGGGAATTGCAGCTTAAAAGGTACAGAGTTTCTGTTTGAGACAATGGCAATGGATGATGGTGATGGTAGCACAACATTGTCAATGTAACCAACAGGCCTGAATTATACATTTGAAAAAAAAAAAGAATTAGCTTTTTATATTGTTAACTAATATGAGCATATATTATTTCATATAATTTATATCTCCCTTTTCAGAGATGAGGAAACAGGATCTGCGAAGTTAAGTGGTTTGGTGAAGGTAACAAAATTAATAAGTGGGAGAAGTAGGATCTGACCCCAGACCTGACTCATACTCTTTACATGAAATGGAAAAAGGTTTATCTATAAGGCCAGAGGCTATCTGATTGGTACATATTTCCCATCCGTTCCTGATCCTGGGATGCCCAATCACAGAGGATAAGAACAGACAGAGATCCTCCTGAGTTCTCAGACCTCTGGGCAGGGTGGGTCACTCTTTCTTCCGTTTCAGTATACCTATACATACCTCAAATAGAGATGATCACATACTGTTTTCAACAATATTCATTTACTTGTCTTCCCTGACTTAATCACTGAGCTACTTGAAGGCAGGGTCTACATCTCATGGATAACATTTATTAAGCTAAACTCAAGCTCGAGGTCATTTGATAAGTGGAATTGGAACTGAATTTTGGCTCCAATATGGAGAACAAAATCAGGGAAGAAGGGAAAGTAGACATTTATATACACACACACACATATATGTAAATACATATACATCCACATAGGCAGATATATATAAAAATAGTAATAGTTAATATTTATAAAATTCTTTTGTACAAGGTACTATTCTAACCTCTTCACATTCATCAATTCTTTATTCTTAATGATAGCCTTAAAATATAGGTATTATTCTTCCCATTTCATTGGTGAGCAATCTGAGGCTGAGAGAGATTAAATAACTTGCCCAAGGTAAGAAGGTGGCAAGTGGTGGAGCTGGAATTTGATGGCAGTGGTCTGGTTCCAGAGCCCATTCTCTTATTCAGCCTGCTATATGGCTCTCAACAGGAGAGCTGGCAGGCAGGCAGGGAAGCAGGTAGGAGCGAGAGAACTGAGAAAGTGGCACCAAAGGTCAATCTCATACAAAGCCAAACTTCCTCATTATGGGGTGTCTGTCCCTGCAAGTCGCTAAAAGCTACTTTTTATCTACCCAGTATCAACACAAGAACGGAATGCCATCCACAAGCCCATCACTAGAACATATTTACTCTGCATTTTCCCTTCCAGGCTTTGACCATTTGCAGACTTTTCTTCAACAAAGTTACTAATATAGCATAGAAATAAATTTTGAATTATCAGCTGTCCATGTTGCTCTACATGTTTTATAATTAGTGGCTACAGACTACCCCAGCTAGTTGAGTCATCACAACTTAAATAATAATGCCCCTATTGTTCCCAACATTTAGATAATACAAACAATGCTACAATGAAGACTTTCATGCACAATGCTTTTTACTTATTTTGTACATTTTTCTTAGGAAAAATTCCAATTGCAACTGAGCCTTGCCTTACAGCTTTCCAAAAGATTATGTGGGTTTATACTGATGGGTGGTGAACTCTGTGATATTAGGTATGTTTGAACCCTTAAACACAGAAAGCAGGAGCTGTAGTGCTTAGAGACAGGGTCCCGAGAGCTCACTGGATAAAAAGAACTCATGGTTACAAACTGACAGCATTCCAAATGAGTCAAGCTATTCACTAACCTTTTCGGAATTCAGGCACATAATGGTAAGTCTTCTCTCCCAGATGGATTAAGAAGTTGGAAAGATTCCCACTAATTGCTATGGCAAAGACCAATGTGGCACATATCCAAAAGGGGCCTGCAAAGAAAGAAACCAGAAAATTCAGAGACAAGAAAATTAAGCATTTGCCTTTAGACTCTTACAAATAATTTCTTATCTTCCTCACCCTATTCATGCAAGCAAGGGAAAATGAATTTTAGATGCAATCAATACTCGTTTAATGGGAATTTTCTTTTTTAAAAGGCCAAAACACAACTCAGTAATTAGCTGCCATAAAGACTGGAGGGATTGGAATGCAAAGCCAAAAGACCTTCCACAATTAGATGAATAAAGACACTGATTTGTTTATAGCTTCTTTTATTAAGGGCTTATAAAAAAAATCCATGGTCATTTTGTTCAACCCTCACTGTCAGGATATAGGAAGCAAAGATTAGTTCCCTTATCTAAGTGCCAGATATTAATGCCAGAGAAAAATATCTTTAATCAGATAGGGCCTTCTGCAGTGTAAGTGAAGAGTAGGGCAAGCAGAACTCTGTAGGGCAGAATTAATCTAATCTACTAGTGTATTTGTGTGTATTGTGTGTTTTAGGTTTTTCTGTTTTTAATGAAAAAGTAATGCATGTTTAATATTCCAAAGGTAGAAAAGGGATAGAGAGAAAAGTAAGGTTCCCTCTCTCTGTCCCCTAGCTATCCATTTCCCCTCCCTAAAGCTCACTACTATAACCAGTTTCCGGTGAAGTCTGCCAGAGATATTCTACATACCTCTAAGCAAATGCATATGGGTGTGTGTTTTATGCAAATACAACATACATATATATCTTGCTCTGCATTTTTGTAGTTTCACCTTAATATATCCTGGAGATTCTACCACAGCTATTCATAAACAGCTTATTCTTTTTTAATAATTTTAAAATTTTCAACTGAGTAGATGAGTACTCCATGCTCTGCAACCCTCTTTCATCATTTCCTTGATTTCATGAACACCATCTAGAAAAAGTACTATGTTAACCAAATATAATTTTTAAATTGAGACATTTTATAAATGTTATGAATTTCAATTTTCAATTTCACTAATATTTTACAATACTCTTTGGGATAATTCCAGGTACCTTGATATATTACAAAGTTAAGAAATTACTGTACTGGAGGAGATGACTGGCATAAACAGAACAGTGTTTTTCAAAGCCAAGCACTAGCTCCTGAAGGTGGGATAATGAACACAAGCAATCAACTGGGATGTTCCAAAGAGCCACCCATATCATCTTTCCACAAACTACCTGTTACTCACTAAGCTACATGATCTCTGCTGGAGCCAAGGACTGAATCTTGTTCACTGTGTTATTCTGAGGGTCTGGCACATAAGAGATATAAG
>PVKH010034718.1:0-11826 GCA_004027955.1 Chaetophractus vellerosus | reverse complement strand
GGAAGAAATTTATGCTTTGTGGCCTGGTAACTGTAAGCTTCTACCCCAAATAAATACCCTTTATAAAGACCGACCAATCTTTGGTATATTTCAAAAGGCACGCCTGTGGCTGACCAAAACACCTTTGTATGGTATTTGTATTAGCAGCCAAGAATCTGTTACAGTTTTTGGTAGCTGAAAGTGGGCCAATATGATCACAAATGTCTAAAATTTGGAAGCAGTGTTGGGAATTGGTAATGAGCAGAGGTTGAAAGAATTGTGAGGTGCTTGATAGAAAAGACTTAGATTGCTTTGGAAATACTGTTTGTAGAAATATGGACACTGACAGGACTTCCTATAAGGCCGTGAAACTGTTGCTTTACCAATCCCTGACAGAAGTAATCTTTCCTACTGATTTATTAAAATTTATATTTCCTTAGTTTTAACACTTCATCCCCTTTATGTATATTAATAGTGAACTTATCTCACCTTACACATAGTAATGAGACTATTAGAAGATCTCATCCCAAGATCCAGATTAAATCCTGTTTTTGTCTTTCACTTTAGAACTAGAATAAAATGGTTCTGGTCACTAGGACATGTGCAGTTAAGAGAAGCTAGACCTCAAATTTACCTTTGCTTCATTATAATCGTAAAAGTCACACTCACAGCTGCCATTGGACTGCCATTTTCTCATACATGATGTATGACCAAGCGTGTTTTGATACAACACATTTTCAGCTAAGACACCTACTACCCCACGTAATCTCATTCCATCTGCCTCATGTTACAGAACCAGCCCCCACAAAATCACATAAAAAATCAGCACGGTTTTCAGCTTGGGAAATGTGATTTGAGGAAATTACTGTCCTCTGGTCTCCGCTGGGCTGCCCTTGCTAATAAACTTTTTTCTTGAAATCCTGGTGTCACTGTGTTGGCATTGTGTACATCAAACAAAATGACTCACTGAAGCAATGTGGGCCTTGATAGGAAATGATAAATGTTATTGGAGGAAAGACTATTCTTGTTATAAAGTGACAGAGAACTTGGCAAAATTTTGTTCTCAAAATTGGATGGAAGGCAACACGTGTAAGGATTGAACTTGGATATTACCTGAGGAGATTCCCAAGCTACATTTGGAAGGTGCAGCCTGGACTTTACTGCAGTTTACAGAGGAAAGATATCAAATGAGGATTAAACTCTTAACACAAGAAAGAATCTAACAAACGATTGGGAAATCCTTAGCCTATCCAGATAGAATTTGAGATGAAGTTTGGAAGCAGGCTCTATCAAGGACCTCCCTGAGCTTTCCTTAAGTGACTACCCAAAAGAAAGGTTTCCATGTGCTGGTTTGACAGAACAATAATTTGTTAAAGAGGGTGTGGCTGACCTTGAATCCAGTCAGCCATTTTAGAAGAATTCAGGTTCGGAAATATAGTTATACTTAAAGATAGAAAGCTATATTTTCTGATGGTTTGGGCTTCCTGGAACTGTACACAAAACTTTCCAGGTTATTGCAAAATTTGCATAACACAAGCAATGCCTGAAAGGGGGATGAATTGTAGAAGAATGACTTCAAAGGTAAAACCATGGTGGTGGAGGTCTGGACCAAGAGATCTCATGCCAAGAGACCAGACCCACCCATATATGTGGAAAGGGCAGGTCAATCCCTGCACTTGAACAACAGGGCACCTTCCACCCCTATTTTCAGGAAGAGTGATGCCAATCAGCACTCCTGCATTCATGGAGAACCTGGCCACCATTTTGATTGCCTACATGTATGCTCCACCCCATTGCTGCTGTACAAGAGTTTGGAGGAGTGACACTGCCATCCATCAGTCCTGGAGGAAACACCATCAATCCACAGCTGATTCTCAGACCTTGAAACTGAATGGCGTCTGACCTACTGGATTTCAGACTCGTTTGGGCACAGTGACCCCTATTTTCCTTCCAATTTCTCCCTTCTGGAATGGGAATATTTACCTTATGCCTGTTCCACCATTGTGTATGGGAAGCAAGGAATCTTGTTTTCTAGTTCCATAGGTCCATCAGAGAGAAAGGAATTTTGCCCCAGGATGGACCATACTCTTATCTGATTTTGATGAGACTTTATTCTAGCATTTTTCTAAAATGGCTTCAGGCTTTTGGAATATCATCATAGAATGAACATATTTTGCATGTGGAAAGAACATGTCTTTTTGGGATCCAGAGGGTGCACTGTTGGGGATTGAATCATGTCCTCCACAAAAGGCATGTTCAGGTCCAGTCCCTGGCCCTGTGAGTGTTAACCGCTTTTATAAATAGGACCTTTTTGAAGATTGTTATTGGTTAAGGTGTTCCCAAACTGAGAGGGTGGACCTTAATCCGATATGGTTCAGTTCTTAAAAACCTTGCTATATTTGCTTTCCAAAAGTGTTGGTGTATTTTGGATTGTTTTGTTTTTCCTTTCATTTTCATTCATCACAAAATATTTTGTGGTTTCCCTTGTAATTTGTTCTTTTATTATTGATATTTGACTGTGTTGTTTAATTTCCACATATCTGCAAATTTCTCAAATTACTATCTGCTTGATGTTTAATTTCAGTCCATTGAGGTCAGCATACACATTTTGTATGAATTCACATATTTTAAATTTATTGATACATTTTTAATGGCCTACCATAGTTCATCCTGGAGAATTTCCTATGTGCACTTGAAAAGAATTTATATTTTGCTGCTATTGTGTGAAGATTTTTACAAATGTCTTTTATGGCTAGCTCATTTAGAGTGTTTTTCATGTTTCTATATCCATATTTGCTTGTTTAACAGGAATTTATAACAATGAGTGTTAGAGGAATCAAATGTTCTTCCAAATGAAAGAAGAAAACCTGCTAATAATTCCCTTATTGTGGAGGTTCTCAAGTAATCTTGCTAATATTTTTTATTTTTTAAATTTATTTTTTTATTTTCTGCTTTTTGGGACCGAACCCAGGGCTTCCCATGTGGTAAACCGGTGCCCTATCCACTGGGCTATACAGCCGGCCCCGCTAATATTTTGTCTATGACTTCAAGGCTAATCAAGGACCTCCTTCTATTTGCCACACTTCCTTCTTTAGATACACTAAGAAATTAATTCTGCTTGCAAGTAATTCTTACAAGCCAGAAAGCCAAATTGTTTATTAAAAGGCAGTTTTACCCACTTTTTTTAGGGATTTATAATATGGGCAATTAAAAAATGTCTTTCAAAGATAGCTCTGTTTCTTTAATTCCACATTCCTGAGGAAAGGCTTCCTATAACCTCTGCATTTTGACAATAGTTAGGGAGATGTGGTAAGAGAATGGAATATTGGCATTTATAATTTTAGACACTGAACAATTCAGGAGAACGACAAGTTTTAATATTTATCTTTGGAAGTAGATGGCTGATTTTGAGTAGAGACATAATACAATCTGACATTAAGGAGGCCCATTGAAATTCATGATTCAAAGGAAGACAGTGAAAATCAAAAGTTATAAATATCTCTTTGATGTTTCAAAGAGAGGTGAATAAAATTAATGTTAACTAATGTCTTTTATCTGTAACTTTACATATGCTTTTCTCCTTGACTAATTCCTTAATCACTTAACTCTCATGTAGTTTTTTTCCTTTAGAATAGGACTATTGAAGGCTTGCCTAACCCAATAATGGTGGCATTTCATTATTTTAGTCACTCATAAAACAGATTCACAGAAATGATAACAATTATTTTATGCTCAGATTTGCCTTGTTCAGTATGATGAGAATTTTTGACAAGAAATAAAGCTTATACATGACCAGTCTTTCTCACCAATACTGAATTATTTCTGAATTCCTCTATATTTTAGAACAGAAATTCTCAATAACTAAATTTAAATTTACCTAATATTGCCTTTATAACAAAATAAGAAAAATGCAGTTTTCAGGTACTTGCTACCTGTTCATCCCTATGCAAGGTAAGATCATGCCAAACAGAATTTTAATAAATAGCCTACAAAACACGGTAAAATATATTATTCTCATAAAAAGTAAAGGAAAAAAAATACCCGCACTGGTATAAACAGAGAACATATGGCAGGCAAATTAAAAGAAACTGAAGGATAAATCAGTGATCACCACAGTTCCACCGGTTTGTCCAGGGGAGAAGTCAGGTTTTGGATTTTGTTCTCTTTGGTTTCAAGTAAGAACCGAAGAGAAGCTACAGGAAGGGAAGTTAGTTTCTCCTAGAGACCTGAGCCAAATAATAGTTTTTATGATTATCTGAGGTAAAAAACCTATGGATATTCTCAGGGAGCAGGGTATTTGGGGGTGGGGGGAGGGATCTATTTCCCTCTACTAAAGCCCTGAGAAACACGTCAGATCTTTAAAACTTCAGTGAAGCTGCAGGCGAATTATATTTGTAGACAGTTTCTACTGGCCTGTAGCCCATGGGTCAATTGCCTATATGGGATAAAAACAAACAGAAGTTTCTCCATTGAACTCAGAGCTAGGTATTGATTTTGCAGTTCATACCCCCACTAACCCCTAGAATTAGAAACAATTGTACCTCCAGAACATATGCATGTGCCACCTTTTTGGAATTCTTGATGGTTTAGCCTGATTCTTGATGGTATATAAAAGTATGAACAATAAAATAAAAATAATAACTCATTGAAGGAAGCACAGTAATAAAAGGGAGGAAGATACAGCTAAACATAAAGCTTCTATTGAAAGGAAAGGATTTGACTATATTGGAAGAGTTGTTTTTGAAGCAATTTTTAAAAATGTTATATGAAAAAAATAGAGTCATACCTTGGTACTCGACTGCTTTGAAAACTTGTCGAATTTGGTACTCTATGCATTCTGACAGGAAAATTTTTTCCAGTACTCCTCATTTGTTTGGTACTCAACATGCAAGCTAGAACCTGTACGTGATGGTTGCCTCCTGACTCGCTACCCTTTCCAGCCAAAACAAAGGGTCACGTGTTAGTCATGTGGTAGTCCTTGCCCTGTGCACATCCCATCGTTGTCTTAACTTCTGTGATCATTTCATGTATTTTTATGTCTTTTTTTCTCATCATGGGTCCCAAGAAAATGAATAGTGATAGCACTGAGTGGAAAAGAAAGTTACTTCACACCACAATTGACCAAATAAAAGATATAATAGGTAAATATGAGAGGGTATTAGCATTACTGATCTTGCTAGGGAATACGGTATGCCTAGAACAACGGTCTCCACCATCATTAAGAATAAAGAAGCAATAAAAAAAGGCTGATGTTGTAAAAATGAGTTAAAGTAGTAACAAAGCAGCATTCCCAAACACTCGAGGAAGTTGGAAAGCTGTTACTAATTTGGGTAAACGAGAAGCAGTTAGCAGATGACAGTGTATTGGAAGCCATGATACGTGAAAAAGCAAAAGTGTTGCATGCTGATCTTTTGAAAAACAAGCCAAAACCCAGTGATGAAAGCATTGGAGTTTTTAAGGCCAGCCATGGCTGGCTTGATAATTTTAAAAAGAGGACGGGCATCCATAGTGTCGTGAGGCATGGTGAGGCAGCGAATGCTAAAAAAAGGCTGCAGATGAATTTGTCAGTGAATTTCAAAACTGCATAGAGGCTGAGGGTTTTATTCCCCACCAAGTTTTTCACTGTGATGACTCGGGAGTTTTTTGGGAAAAAATGCTGAGTAGAACCTACAGTACAAAAGAGGAGAAGGCATTACCAGGTCAGAATTTGTGGCCAGAAGCTGTAACTCAGAGAGACTTTGAAGGGTTTGAGGCAGACCCAGATCTGCAGGTACAGAGGGTGCAGTTGTGCAGGATCTTGTACCTTTGGGCCAATCCATGGGTCTGGGGGTCGATGCTGCTGATGTCGAGGAGGTTAGTAGAGGAGCATCATGAAGAGCTCAGCATTGAGGAGCTGCAGGAACTACAGAAGGGGCAGCAACAAGAGGGGGCTGAAGAGATTTCTTCAGGTGAGGAGGAGATAAGGGAGGATGTCCAAGTTCCTTGATAAAAGAAATGTGTGCAAAATGTGTAGAAGTTCAAAACTATGTGGAGAAGTACCATCTGGACACAGCTCTGACAAGCAGAAATGTGAATTTATCGAATGACCAAACCATTTCACACTTTCGAGGAATTCTGAAAGACAGACGCAGTCCTCATTGGATAAGTTTTTAGTGAAGATGACAAAGTGTGTGTCAGGGCCTGTGGTGCAAGTTGGAAAAAGGCAGAAAAGAGAAAGAACACCTGAAGTGCAAGTGCCTGATATTCAATTGCATGGGGACTCTCCTTCCAGACAACACTCCATGTAACCTCTCCTCCTCACCACTCTCCTCCCACCACCCCATTAGGCCATGGATTCTTCTCAGTACAGGAAAAGTGAAGTTTTAATTTTATTTAATCTAAGTATTTATTAATTTTTAAGTTTATTTCTCACGTAAAGTAATGATATACAACCCTATATTTTTACATTTTGCCTTAAAACTGTGCCTTGTCTTTGGTTTGGGAATGCATTAAATTCATTTACATTATTCCTTATGGGAAAAATTTGTTTGGTACTCGGCATTTTTGGTACTCATCACACTTCCCAGAACCAATTAACGATGAATACCGAGGTACCACTGTATTCTAATACAATTTAAAATGGCTATTTAATTCTAAAAAGTCAAGAGACAAACTGAAAAATATGAAATGCACTGTCAAGAGACATATTAGTAGCCAGGAAAGCAAAGTAGAAAAAAATCTTGCAAATCATAGCTTAATAAGAAGCAGATAGAAATTATGAGGAGTTTTAAAAAGGAGGATGGAATGAGGAGGATTCACATGCAAATAAGGCTTAAAAGTAGAAAATGAACAAAGTGATGGAAAGTGAAATAAATAAATATGCAAATGTTAAAATGGTAAATTTTCTTTGATAAAAGAAATATATCACTTTTATAGGTTAAATAGATTTTTGGATCCCAGGAAGTAGGAAGGAAAGCCAGGATACGCATGACATAGCCGTATGGTATTTCAGAAATCCAAGGAAAAAAATGTAAATCATATCAGCTTTCATAGCTGAAGAGAGGAAAATAGTCTTCCATTTATTTTCTATTTGAATTAATAGAAGAACATCAAAGAACACTACTGAGAAAAGTGAAATCCACCCTGTAAATCCTATAACCAGTCAGTTGCCAGAGGTAGCTCTCAAAGTAAACAAAAGATAAAGTTATACATTTAGAGTTGCAAAGAGATATCACCCCAGTATACCAAGTTAGGAAAAATTCAAAGAAATGTTCAGTCTAATCCAAATGACATTTTAACTCAAGGATTCTTAACCTTTTTTCTTCCACAAACCCCTTTGCCAGTCAGGTGAAACCATGGACCCCAATGTAGTTTTATGACACTCAACATCGGAGGTCAGAGAAAATAAAGATAAAAAGTTGATTATTTCTTTCAATTCAAGCTCACTGACCTCCTGAAATCTTTCCATGGATCCCCAGAGCCCCCTGGTTAAGAAATCCTGATTTAACTTGTACTGACAGGTCAAGTTAGAGGAAGTTGTCAAAAAACCTACAAAATATATTTAAGACTATCTGGTTGATGAGGAAGAGCCTGGGAATTTAAAATCAAGCATTGATTAAGGATTCTTGACTCAAATGCATCATGATATAAAGGAAATGAATATATGATAAAATACAAAAAATATATTTTAATAATTTCAGTCAATTCCAATAATTGTAGTAGATGAGAGTGGGTAGATGAAGAAATAGGTAGTGAAAAGCAAAGTGGAGGTAACACCTTGCTGGAAATAGGGGAGCAGTAGGAGTGGTACAACACAACTTGGTAAAAGTATCTGCAGGTTATAATTTAATTAGATAAAATATTATATAAATATTCATTAAATACAGTTATTTGGAAATTGAAGGTAATTGCCAACAGATTTAAAAATGATTATTATCCTTCCAAATGAAAAGAGAAAAAGCTGCATGAGAAGGATGACAAAGCTAAAAAATAGGGAAATAGAAACAAAGAGAAACAGAATGAAAGTAAAATGGAAAAAGAAAATCAAAGCTAGCTATTATCACATCAAATTTCAGTGGCTGAACTCCCCAATCACAAGATAAAAATAAGGTTAAAATAATACAATTCTATTTATCATCTTGTAATTGCAGTTTGTCTCATGTATCAGTTCAAAGATTCACATTAGCACGTGCAATCCCAACCCCCTCCTCACGTATTTTTTAACAAATCAATTTTATTGATACATATTAATAAAGTATATAATTCATCCACAGTGTACTATCAATAGCATTTCATATAATCACATATTTGTGTGTCCATTACTTCAACCATTATTAGAGCATTTTCATTGTTTCAATAATAATAATAAACAAAAAACAAACAAACAAGAAAATTCCTCATCTTTTAATCTGTTTCCCCTGCTGTACAGAGCTGCTATTTTTGGCTATTATTGCACAATTATTCATTTGTTTATTAAGCAGTCTTATTGAAATATATTCACATACCATATGGGCTATCCAAAGTTTATAATCAACGGCTTTTAGTACAATCAAAATGTTGTACATTCATCATCTCAAAAATTTTAGAACAATACCATGCTGGATTTTTTGGTGTTTTTTTTTTAACCACTGTAGCTAAGTAATATGATTTGAAATCAGGAAGTGAGAGTCCTGTAACTTTTTTCTTTTTAAAGACATTTTTGGCTATTCAGGACCCCTTATCCCAAATAAAATTGATTATTGGTTTTTTGACTTCTGCAAAAAAAGCTGTTGAGATTTTTATTGGGATTGCATTGAATCTGTAAATCAGTTGGGTAGATTTACTTTAATGTTATTTAGTCTTCTAATCCATGAAAATGAATTTCCTTCCATTTATTTAAGTCTTCTTTTGTTTTGTAGTTTTTGGAATACAAGTCCTTTATGTCCTTGGTTAAGTTTATTCCAAAATATTTGATTGTTTTAGTCACTATTATAAATGGCATTTTTTCCAGATTTCCTCCATAGTTTGTACATCAGTAGTGTATAAAAAAGCCATTGAGTTTTGAGTATTACTCTTGTATTCCATCACTTTGCTGAACTCATCTATTAATTTTAGAAACTTTACTGTGGATTTTTCAGGATTTTCTAGATATAGGATCATGTCATTAGTGAATAGTCATAGTTTACTTCTTCCTTGCTTATTTGGGCACCTTTTTATCTAGCCTTCTAGCACAATATTCTTCTAGCACAATATTGAATAATAATGGTGTCTTGTTACTGATCTCAGTAGGAAAGCTTTCAGCCTTTCACCATTGAGTACAATGCTAGCTGTAGATTTTTCATAGATACACTTTACCATATTGAGAAAGTTTCCTTCTATTCCTATCTTTTGGAGTGTTTTTATCAAGAATGAGTGCTGTATTTTGTCAAATGCCTTTTCTGCATCAATTGAGAGGATCGTGTGATTTTTCTTCTTTATTTATCAATGTGGTTTATTACACTAATTGATTTTCTTGTGGTCAACCACCTTTGCATACCTGGGATAAAACCTACTTGACCGTGGTGTATAATTTTTTTATATGCTTTTGGATTCAGTTTGCAAGTATTTTGTTGAGGATTTTTGCTTCTATATCCATTGGTTATATTCATGTGCAATTTTCTTTTTTCCTAATATCTTTATTTTGTTTTGGTATTATGGTGATATTGGCTTCATAGAATAAGTTTGGCAACATTCTTTCCTGTATCCACTACTGGCTAATGATAGAAAGTGTGAATTTTTGGTGTTCGATGTTGAAGTCTCATTGGAACCATTGGATTACAATATTAATCTTTAACTTGACCAAATCTGATTTGAGTTATAATTTTACCATTTCACCTAATATATAGGAACATTGTTACAATATAATTCTATTTCCCATGACTTTGTGCTTCTGTTCTCATATATATTACTTCTATTTGTATTATAAATATCAAAATAAAGTGTTAAAACTTTTACAATTAGTCAGATATTATTTAAAGAAATTTGGAGAAGAAAAGTCAACACCTATAATATATTTTTTTAATTTTAATTTTTTATTAGAGCTCTTACAGGTTTACAGAAAAAGCCTGCAGAAACCAGAATATCCATATATTCTCCTTCACACACAGTTTTCACTGTTTTTAGCATATTTAACACATGTAATTTTTTATTTACTCCTAGGTTTATTACTTTTGGCAATGGTCATTTTCTCTTCTAAATGCTAATGACCATCTGTTATTACTTCTCTTTAGCCTGGATAAATTCCTGTATCATTTCTTATGATGCAGATCCCCTGGCATTGAATTCTTGGTTTATTTTCATTATAAAATGTCATTATTTGCCCTTTATTTTTTGAGGGATAGTTTTGCTGGTAATAGAATCCAGTTGATTTTTCTTTTCACACTTTAAAAATGTTGCTCCATTGACTTCTGGCCTCCATTCTTTCTATTGATAAGTTAAGCAATATTGGTACACGATTTCCCACTATTCTCTTTGTGAATTTTACCACTTCAACTTTATGTGCGTTGGTGCAGTTTTCCTCATATGTATCCTACTAGAGGATTTGACCTTCTTGGATCTGTAAATTGCTATATTTCAACAAATTAGGGAAGTAATGATTGCAAACTTGCTAGGCCTTTATACCTCTCACTTGTCCTTTTCTTCCTTTAAAAAACTGGAATTGTTTATGGTTTCTTTCCCATCTTTCATCTCATGCTACAAAATCTCTGATTTATCTCACTTACTATATTTATTTTCTATGTACTTTCAATAACTATTAATCATTTAGACAATTTTCAGACACGACTCTAAGCCTTTTATGCATTAATCATTTAATTTTCAGAATAGCTCTATTAAGCCGGCACTATTATTTTCACCTCATCACAGATGAGCAAATTATAGTTCAGAGAGGTAAAAAAACTTGAGGGTCACATGGTCAGTGAGTGAGTCTGGATTTAAACGCAGGCTCTCTGATGCTAACATATACTCTCTTAAACACTAATTATACTATCGTAATTGTTTTTTAGGACTTATAAATCCTAGACTTGAGCCAACATCTGTGTCTTTAAGACATATTACTGAATATCCAACTTGTGACTAGGGTTCTTCAATTGCATTTATATAGATATAACTGCTTATACACCTATGAATGAAACTCTTCAACTGCCCTTATTCTTTGTGCACCAATTCTGGTTAGCCCTTATTACCTACCTAAGTGATGACATCATTATCACTCAGTTTTGAAGTTGGTTCTGAACTTCTTTTTCTAAAATAATGCATCAATCCCACCATTACTTAAATTCTTCCCACTTTTGTTTCCTAAATATCCCTTATATTTGTTTACTCCTAAATTCTTTCAGACTACTATGATTATTCATTTGTATTATTCTGTTTCCCCTTTAGTCTTGATTCCTCCCTTTTCTTATTTGAATTTAATTTTCACATTGTATCCACAGTGATGTTTTTAAGACATTCATTTTGCCAAGTACGCCCTTTAATTTTCCTTCATTGCCCTTAGAAAAAATTTTCAAAATCTTTATTTTGACATAAAAGGCTGTTTATGATTTAATTTCCTTCTTGCTTACATTTTCAGCCTCATCTTTTGCTCTCCACCTTCCTCACTGCTAAACTACTTGCTGCTCCCAAACTCAATTCCTTTCTCACCTGCAGACCTTGGTATATGCTTTTCTGCCAGGAATAAAGCACCTTCTCTGCATCTCTCTCTTTTTTGGGTTGATATTTATTTTTTAAAGAAGCATTAGATTATATAAATGTTACATAAAAAATAGAGGATTCCTAAATTCCCCACACGCTCCCCTTCTCACACTTTCTCCCATTAACATCATTCATTAGTGTGATACACTTGTTACAATT